>CAUYON010006135.1:0-93479 GCA_963573935.1 Arctocebus calabarensis | reverse complement strand
TATGGATGTCCATCCCTTCACCTTGAGTCTAGATTTATCTTTTAAGATAAGGTGTGATTCTTGTATACAGCAGATATCTGGTTTAAGTTTCTGTATCCAGTCAGCCAGCCTGTGTCCCTTTAGAGGGCTGTTTAACCCATTCACATTTATAGAGACTAAAGATAAGGTACAGGGTTGTGGATTAGGAAATGTAGGACCTTTCGCCATTGTAGAGTTCAGTGTGTGGTTCAAAGTATCTGCTTGCATTACTTTTATGGTGGGGGTTTGTGCTGGTTGTTATGGAGGATAGGTCTGAGGATATCCTGGAGAGCTGGTTTGGTTATATCAAATTTCTTCAACCTATGGATGTCATTAGAGTATTTAATTTCTCCATCATACTTGAAACTTAGTTTGGCTGGATAGAGGATCCTGGGTTGAAAGTTATTTTGTTTTAGGAGGTTAATGGTGGGGGTCCACTCCCTTCTCGCTTCGAATGTTTGAGCAGAGAGATCTGCAGTAATTCTAATATTCTTCCCCTTGTATGTAACGAATTTCTTGCATCTGGCTGCTTTTAGAATCTTCTCCTTCATGTTAACTTTAGTAAAATTCACTACAATATGTCTAGGGGATGTCTTATTCGAGTTAAGTTGTGCTGGGGTTCTGAAACTATCTGCTATCTAAATTTCAGAATCTCTTGGTATATCTGGAAAATTCTCTTTCATAATCTCAAAAAGAAGGGACTCTGTGTCATGTGAAGCCAGATCGTCGCTTTCAGGTATCCCTATAAGACGAATATTGGTTTTCTTTGAGTTGTCACAGAGATCTCTGAGAGAATGATCCATTTTTGCCTTCCATTTCTCTATCTCTTTGAGCATTTGGAAGCGTTCAAAGTCTCTGTCCTCGATGTCAGAAATCCTTTCTTCTGCTTGCTCTATTGTGTTGCTGTGGGCTTCTACTGTATTTCTCATCTCTTTGAGGGTTGCAACTTCTTGTCTCAATGTGTCGAGATCTTTGGTCATTTTGTCTTTGAATTGGATGAATTCTTGAGACATCTTCTGAATTAATCCTATAATCTCTACCTTCATGTTTGTTTCCATTTTATTAATCTTGTTTGCTATCCAGATTCTAAATTCGATTTCAGACATCTCCGCTACCTGTCTGTTGATGGGATAGTCTGGATTGGATGGTTTGTCATTTTGTGGGGGAGTTGCACTGTTCTGTTTATTCATGTTGCCAGAGTTTTTCCGCTGGTTCCACCCCATGTTTGTTTTTCAGTTTTTAGCTATATGAGCAGGAGAGTGAAATTGGACTGGAGACTTCTACGGTTGTGGTTGACCAGCTCTCCACCTAGGTACTGGTGTGGTGACTGCAGCCTGTACAGTTCAAGAATTCCAGTCCAATTGTAAATGCAGTCAGTCTGGACTTCCGATCTGGGGCAGGGGGTGAACTGAAGTATCAAGGTGGCGAGGAAAACATTTATAACACCAATCACATTAATAGCAAATGGGCTAATACATTCGTAGAAGGGCTACCAGCCACCTAAGCCCACAGATGCACCCACAGTCAGAAACATCGACATACAAACAAAACATAACAAATAAACAGCCAATCACAGAACAACAGCTAAGAAAAAAAAAAAAATTCTACAATAAAAATGCTTCTTGTAAAATACTTGAGAATAGAGAAAAAGAAAAGCCTCTAACAAATATGATATAAGCACTCTTAGAAGCTATAAGAAGGGAGGAAGAGGAGGGGGAGAGAGAATAAAGAAATTAACACGGGAGAGGAAGAAGAAATGTTCAGTTGAGAATAGGAGATAATAAAAATAGCCTAAGAAAAGAAAGTAAAGTAAAGAATTATTTATTGATAGCACCTCCAAGAAAAGGATATTCAAAGAAAAAAAAAAAAAACAATCTCAAAAATATTATTATTCTTATATGTATATAGAATTGCAGTCCTGCAACAACGATCTGCTGTGAGAGGGGAGTGCGGGAGTGGGGCTGTGGCAACTGCGGGGGTGGGGGGCTCACAGTCGCTGCGGATCTCTGGGGCCACGGTGGTGGCGGCGGCGGTGGTGTCACAATTCGTGGGGCAGCAGCACCGTGACTCATGGTAGCAGCGGCGAAGGCGGCCGCACTGGGACTGCAGCAGCAGCAGTGGCGGCGGTTGCTTTGGCCGCAGCTCACAAAGGCCGTGACTGCTGGAGGGGAGGGGCTGTTAGTGGGACCTTGAACTTCAGTTATTCTCCAGCTGAAGTGCTCAGGGGCCCTCTTTGCCAACTTCCACAGCTCAAAGTGTCTTTTCCGCACCTCTCAGGCTTCACCAGGGTCCCCGCCTAGTGTAACGCTGGCTGGTCACTCACTCTCTCTCTCTCTCATTGATCTGGGGAAAAGGTGCTCACCATTTTGGACATTCCAATGTGTCAGTCCGGCAGAGTCCCGACCCCTCGTTTCATGCCAGGCTGCCTGGGTCTCTGTGGTTCCCAGCAGTGCCCCTTTCTCATCGTCAAACTCTGAGTTCCATGCTTCTGTGGAATTTTCTCTGATTAGGGCTTGTGGGTTGGGACCTGCTGTCCTCCCTGTGGGAGGGGCTGGCTGTCCCTCCACCGGGCAGGGGGAAACGGTTTGCAACAGTTTCCACGGTTAAAAACTATATTTCAAACACGCCAATCCTCTCAATCTCTGTGTCTCACCAGCTGCCCGTCCACTCCAATAGTTCACACGGGGAAAGATCCTGAGCTCCCACCCTCTCACCTGCTGACTGGGGAGAGATGGGCTACGGGACCATCTCTGCCGCCATCTTCCAGCACTCGGTCCCAAGTTAATTTTTAATTGTGGTTTGAATTAAATCTTTCCACTAAAAACTCCCATTTTCAGATTTATTACTCAAAAATGTGATAGCATGTACACTGGGACATATTTTTTTCTGGGGTAGAATTTAATGGGACACATTGAAATACATTCAGTTATATACATCAGATGTACATGGAAATGTAACAGTTAATTTAACATCATACATACATTGATATCTTTCAACATGTTCCCTAACATAATATTCCCTCTCTTAGAAATTTACCTAAAAGAAATTGTTAGAGAAGGAGTTCTTTAATAATTAGAAAAAAGTTATGAAATATAATAGTTTAATCCTATTTAATCCTGTAAAAATTTCACATTTGCATAAATGCATTTCTGATGGGATTTTGGTTTTGAAGAAATTAAGTCATTTTTTTTCCTTGTCTCCCGTATCAACTTGATGAAGCCCTTACTTATTAACATTTTAATTTGGGGATTCCCAATACAATCTTAATATTAAAATAATAATAAGTGATAGTAATTGTGATTGTCATTGTAACCCTTTTAAACAGTAGCTAAAGCATACCAATTGGATAGTTTATGAAAATGCCAGAGTGTTTTCTTTTAGGAAATTGGTTAAAATCAGGTTTTGAAGATTTTTCACACATTTTAATCTTAGAAGACGTTGAGTTCCACATTGACAAGGAAAGTATCATTTTCATTATGTAACAGGGTAACATCTTTAAATAAAGGCCAAAATAGGCATAATACCTTCAAGTGTGCTTTACTTTAAATGAGTCATTTAAATGTTTGTTTCCTTTGAAGTTGCTTTGAGGAGGTAGAAGCTGTGCTTCTGGCTGCTTCTGGGGCAGACTGGCCTTTACATTAAGTATACAGGTAGTAGTACGGAGCACCAGGATGGTTTTCCATGTGCAGAGACCTTACTCCCTGGGTTGGAACCTCACTTGAGACACTGGTGATATATTGGCCACAAAAAAAGCCATTAACTTATAGGGTCAAGGGTTAATGGAAGAAATATTCTCTTTCTCCTATTATCTTGTAACGTTTTACTGGGAGCTGAAGAAAGATAACACTTTTCTCTCCCAGTTTCTCTTGGCAGTTTTAAAAATGGTGACTTCATGTTTCCGTGACTAAATGAAAGATTAAATGCCAATATGGAAAGCTTTAGAATTGCACTTAGTCAAGCTGACAGTTCAGACAAGCATTCCGTCATGCCCACCTTTGCTGAGGTCGCTAACTGGCAGCCAGTAACAAAAGCTTGGCAGAAGTTACCTTAATGATTTCTTGATTTCTATGTCATAAGATTTTTTTCTGGTTCCATGCTAGGCAAATTTGTTATTCTGTACAAGAAGGCAATGGAATTTCATACAACATTAAAGGAAACCACTGAAACTACTTCTGCTCTCTCTGAAAGGAATTTCATGCCTAAAAGAGGAAAATTTAGCTACTCAAATTGGTGCCCCTCGAACTCCAATTATATTAGAGAATGTAGAAAGCACAAAAAAATACTCGCCAAAAAACTTCTTAATCATAAAAACTACGTTGATGGAATTAGAGATGAAATTCATTTGTCTAGCTTTTATAGTTGTGATTTTGGTTATTTCAAGGTTAGTTCTGGTTTTTTTTAGACAATATATTGCATAGCCTGCCTATTCCAATATGATGTATCTGATGAGATTAGGTTGCCCAATACAATTTAAGAGTCACTAGAAGGTCTTTTCTTATATTTAAATGTTCCACTGGGAAATTTTCTCCCCAAATTCAACCAATTAGGGGATTCAGCAGGTAATTAAAATAAGTCCTTTAAGGATACAGTAAAACTACTGTTGAATACTTTGGGAAACTTGTTGACTCTTTTCTCTCCGAAGGCCAGAACACTTATAATTTCATTTGGAGGTTAGTCCTAGCTATGGTTATAGTTACCACTCCAGAATCATCTTGAATTAAAATAATCTCAGCCTATTTAATTGTAATCCTCTGCCAACAAACACAGGTTGTGCTAGTTTGATTTGACACAGATTGGATGGTGGGTTTGACTAATTTTACTAATTAAATCTGCCACAACAGTCAATTCATGTGGACACATATGGTTGCAGTCTTCCATTTCACCCATAATTTAGCTTGACAACACATATGTGAGTTTTCTCTCTACTTGATGTTTATATAACAGGAATTTTTAACACATAATTTTCTAATTCTCTCAAAATTCTAACTTCAAAATAATAGAAAGGGGAAAATGTAATCTCATCCCTATTTAAAATAATTTAAAAATGAAGAAGCTGGTGGAAAATACTTTCATAATTTAGATAATTTTAGAATTAGTTGAGATCATGCTTTATAAAAGATTACCCAGCCTTGTTGACAGGCTCTGATAAGCCACTTTTTCTGTGCCCTCCACCACTGAGGGGATGTCGTTGTACAGAAGTTGGTGCTTTTCTCTGGAGAAGCTGCTTCGTGTCTGTGCAACACGACTCAGGCTTCAGTTCCTTTAGTTCCACGGACCTTGATCATTACCAGTTTTGTCTATTTTAACATCTCTAGTTGTCAAAGGACAAGACTTTGTATATTCTTTGGATAGACTTGGTATTTTCGTGTACCTAGGAAAAATGTCAGAGTTAATGTTTTTCTTCCTAGAGGTTTTTTATTTTTTATTTTTTTTTAATTTTAAGAGACAGGATCTTGCTCTGTCACTGAGGCTGAAGTGCAGTGGTGCATGGTCATACATAGCTCAGAGCAAGTTCAAACTCCCGGGCTCAGCAATCTTCCTGCTTCAGCCTCCCAAATAGCTGGGACTACCGGTTCATACCACCATGACCATCTTTTTTTTTTTTTTTTTTTTTTTAGATATAGGGTCTAGCTATTGCTCAGGCTGATTCTCAGAGATTTTTGTTTTTAAAAATCTTCATATTATCTGATTATTTTGCATACCCTTACATCAGAAGTTTTGCTATAGTAATAGCTACAAAATACATTGACCATCTGGTGAGGCATATTTCTAAAACATCAGAAAAACCAAGCATATTTAGGGTTCCCAGAAGGAGTTTCACTTATGCTCACCAATAACCTTATGCTCAACTACAACTCTGCAGACCACTGGCATACAGTGGCTACCTTTTCAGCCTCACCTGTGATAGAAAGGTGATTGACATCCTTTTGCAGTTCATAAGCTTGATGATTGGGTTTTCATGCATATGTGTGAGATGTGCCTCCCACAAATCTTGTTGCGACGTCGGCACATTATCTGTCTGATGTGAAAAAAAAAAAAGAAAAATTAAAGAAAAGAAAGGTGATTGAATTTGGTGGTCTCTAATAATACTTAAAAATGGACATCCCTACTGTTCCATGAGAAAAGGAAAGAAAAGGCAGAAGCAGAAATGCAGGCAATTGATTAGCACGCTGTGCTTTCCTTTTATAGCTCTCAGTCCTATTTTCCTTATAGTTTTCATTTTGACTTTCCAAAAGATGAAATCCAAGAAACTCCTCTCTTAAGTTTCACCCTCTAAGGGTACAGTGGGTCAATATCAGTGACATTCAGGACTTCAAAATAATTAAGTCTAGAAATATCAGGAACAGAGCAGAATTAATTACATATGTCTTTATCAAATTACAAAGAGCTTGTGAGTAGTTGACAAGGGCATCTCGGTCCATCACCTGCCATGATGTCACATCGGCAGGACTGACTGGCAAGTACTGTAGGTGAGCCTGAGCCGGCCTGTGCTGAGCTTCTTCTAGGCCTTGAACATATTAACCCTTGCCATTACTGGGCAAACTGCTTCTAATTGCAGTACACGGGAATTCAGTTCATAGGGGGAGAATTCCAAGGTCAAAATTGGAGTAAAAAAGTCTTCTTGGTTCTCAGAAGATTCTGGACATCATTACAGTAATTGACTTTCCCACTTACAGTTAAATACTTTCATGAAAGGAAAACTCAAAGATCTGGGGAACTGTGTGCCATTGTTAAATAGTCCTGTGCCTGCTCTGTGCCTTCAGAAGGAAATTCAGAGGAATTAAAACCATTGTTCCTCCTAACACCCACCATTAACATATATGGTTGCACATTCAGCCACACATACTATCTTTTAATGTGGACTCACACATATAACACATTTTGACTGTTAATAAAAATGTAAATCAGGGAGGTGCCTGTGGCTCAAAGGAGTGAGGCGCTGGCCCCATACACCGCAGGTGGTGGGTTCAAACCCAGCCATGGCCAAACACTGCAAAAAAAAAAAAAATTTAAAAAAAAGGTAAATCATAACAATATTTTTATTACTAAAAGCATATACAATATACATATTTTTATAAAGTAAAAAAAGATGAAACAAAATAATAATCATTCCATCTGATATCCTAGTTACAAATAAATTTGTATTACAGATATCTCTGTGTGTCTCTGTCTCTATCTCTCTGTTTTTCTCTTACTAAACACATGCACTGGGTAGAAATAACTCATTTTACAGCTTGTTAGTATTTGCTCAAAAATTCTTTTGCTTAGAATTTCTCACTTTTAATGATAATATTAGAATTGTTCTACCACTGTTCTACTATAATTGAATTTTTTTTTTAGTCATCTTTCACCATCTGTTTAATGTCAATGGATTTTTCGTTCTTAGACCCTGAATTGAAATGAAATTTTACATATATACAATATAGTTTGGGGACCACTAGTTCCCACTGCAATGATGCTTCCCATCACCGATATACAATTTCATTTAAGACAAAATAGCAGCACCAGCAGAAAATAAGTGTAGTCTTCTCTTTTGTAAGTTGTAATTGAGGTTGTGGCATAGCATATTGCCTGTGGCAGAAGCTATTACCAAGAAATGGAGACCATGATTTGATGCTGGCTGCAGTGTAAGCAAAATGAATTAATTATTAGCAACACAGAATTGAAGGAAAATACAGGGTTTCCTAAAGTGAAATATATTGGCATTTTAAAGAAGAAGCCATAGCAAGAAACTTATTGATGAATCATTCAGTCCTTTTTTCTCCACTTTCCTTGTCTTTTGGGACTTTTATATGCTTAATTTTAAGATGTCTATTCATAAATTAAGTCACATTTGGCTCAGAATTCATAGAAATATTTCACAGTGTACATATTTTGTTCTTCCCTAATTGGAAGTTCACATGTTTTAACATATGACTTACTGTCACTTTGATAGGTGAGTGGTAAATTAATGATTGGACTAAATTAGCTTCAATATTATTCTTTAATACAAAAGTAACTTTTTTCTTGATCAACTATAGCTCAAAGAAGGCAAAATGAAAGTTTTTGAAAGTTTATGTACCTTTACAGCTTCATTTTATAAATTATGAACTTTAATGTGTATAATATCGGTAATTATTTAGCAAAATTAAAAATCTTCATAGCAGCAAACTATAAGTATATTTGGGTTTCTTTGCTTTGTAGGTGGTTTGCCATTTCATTTAAATTTCATTCAATTTATTAACACTGATTTTACAGTTTTAAATCTTACCATTCAAAATACAATTATATTTTGGCAAATTTATTTATTTATTTATTTATTCATACAGAGTCTGACTCTATTGTCCCAGGCTAGAGTGCCTTGGTGTCACCCTACTTCACAGCAACCTCAAACTCCTGGATTCATGCAATCTTCCTGCCTCAGCCTCCTGAGTAGCTGGGACCACAGGCACCCACCCCACCTTCCCAGCTTGTTTTTCTATTTTTAGTAGCAACAGGGAGGGTCTCATTCTTGCTCAAGCTAGTCTTGAAATCCTGAGCTCAAGCCATCCTCTTGCCTTGACTTCCCAAAGTGCTAGCATTGATTATAGGTGTGAGCCACCCTGCTGGCCTATTTTTATTTTTTTCTAAGAATAGGTAGCTATTTGATTGTTTTTAATTTTTAGATAACGTTTTTATATAATTGAAATGTAATTGTTTGCTTTTAAACTTACTTAGATTCTTTTGGGAAAGGATGTTCTATCTCTACCAAATATTTGCCCAGGAGTTATGCACATTGACTTTCATTTAAGTTGTGGAGATTTGAGCAGATGACTTTCTGAGCATCTAGACAAATGGAATTCAGGGTTCAAGGGCCGTCACTCCTGCAGCCTGCCTATGTTAAACTGCAAATATATAGTTTTTCTGATTTATAAATGTTCATTAACGTAAGTCCATGGAAAACACTGAAGCTCCAAAGTAAAAGATCCGCATACTGGAAAAGAAGAGACCTCTGGCAAAGACCCCTGTTTCAGAGACTTTCATCTGAGACTGCTCTCTGAACTGAGGCGGGATCTTCCTCTTCATTCCCACCTGTGATTCGGATCCTCTGAACCTATGTCCTCCATGAAAACTGCAATCTCCAGAACAAGCCAGCAGGAAGCTACCTCTGTCACAGTGACCACTGATTGTGCCTATGGTCATTCTTCCAAACTTCCATTTCTGTTGTTTTCTAGGGGTTGTGGTCTTTGATAGGATTTAACAAAAGAGTGAAGAAGTAAGGTGGGCAGTGAAGGTGTGTGTGTGTACGCTCATATGTGCCTGTGTGTTCAAGTGTTGACCATGGATAGTGAAGAGTAAATTCTAGCACCTCAACAATAATTTTTTACACAAAAACCCTTGGTTTTTAAGTTGGTATCTGGGGAGCTCCATTGGGTCCTTTGATGAACTTCAGGGGGTCCATAGACCCCTTAAAATATTATAGGTAAAATAATATCTGGCACAATATACCAGATTTTCAAAGGGAAGTTCTACCTCTTGCATTATTACAGTCACCCAAAATTATGGTTGCTCGATACTTTCTGTTTCTTTAGGGGAAACTAAGAGTTTTTCTTCCTACCTTCAGGTAATCTTGGTATGTATGGGTGATGTATGGATGTGATTTAAAATCCAGTTCTATTGAATTCAGAATTAGATAAAATTCCTCTTAGGTTTTCAGAATGACTTGTCTGTCTGAATGACTTTGTCACTTCAGTTTCACTTACTTTATTTTATCCTTTTTCTTTTTTTTTTTTTTTTGAGTTTTACGTTTAGGACTAGGAAGTAATAATTCTATGGGCTGTCAACCAGGTACCACATTAAAAGTAGTCTCTTTTGGTTCAGATTAAATGTTGATCACTTGAATGGTCATACTAGTCATACTTGCTAAAAGGTTTAGGTATATTAGCCAAACTCTTGTAAAAATTTAGCGAAAAGTTCAATATTATAATTTGCCAGAGGTTACACAGCTAGGAAGTAACAGAGCCAGGATTCAAACCTAGGTCTCTGTTTTCAAATGTCATGCTCTTAACCACTGCGCTGTGATGCCAGCCATGGTGGATAAAAATACCCCCCAATTTTCACACTTTTTCATCATCTCACAAGAGTCTGAACATTTCCTTTTTTCTCTACTGGGGTGTAAGAGAAAAAAAAAAGTGTACCTTAGCAAATTATCAAAACCTAGTTCTCACAGGTAAGAATTTCAGGAAGAATTTCAACAACTCTTGTTGGGTTTTTGTTGATATTCTGATTTTGGGCTACAACTTTCTCTACATATGACCTCAGACTCAGAATCTGACATGTCTATGCTTTAATTCCTTTGTGTCCCAAGGCTCTAGAGTCATTGAGAGGATTTGATGAGTTTATACAAATAAAAAATTAAAAGCAGTCCCTGGTACATGGTTAGCACTCAACAAAAGATAGCTATTATGACAGTTATAAAACTCAAACAGAAAGCCTACTTCCTGAGGGCATCTAGTATACCTTTATATAAATGAAAATGATCATGATTCATTCAGAATGATATTCTGTGTCTGCAATTTACTTTTCCCCTCCTTTATTTTTCTACACTCCACAGAGAAAGAAGAAACCAAAGTGTTTTTCTACTCTCACATATCTGTTAACACAACACTTCCGACACCAGTTATGTGGGGGTTTCTCTCCACACACCCACAGTCGGTTTGTCCTATAATTCAGTTAATTCTGCCACTGTCTACCTGGAGTTAGAGTCAGATCCCACAAGTTAAGGTTTCGGTGTCACAAGACACCTTCTACTTCAGATGCCAACTGCAAGGGTTGTGCCCTGAACTTCTGATCTACTGGCTAAAAATCAAGGTCGCCATAACCTCCTTCTCCAGTTTGATTAATTTGCTATCGCTGCTCACAAAACTCAAGGAAATGCTTTCCTATCATTTATTTCTTTATTTCTTTATTACAAAGGATATTTTAAAGGGTACAAATGAACAGCCAGATGGAAGAAAGGCACCGGACAAGGTACTGGGGCAGGGTGTGGGGCTTCCATACGCTCTCAGGGCATGGTCCTTGTGGTCAGTTTTTGCGGAGTTTTCACTATGTGGGCAACATTAATTACGTCAGTAGCCGTTGCTGACCAACTCAACCGTCAGCCCTTTCCACTCCCCGGAAGTCTAGGAGTAAGGCCGAAAGTAACAACTCTCTAATCATGCCTTGATCTTTCTAGGCACCAGCTCCTATTTTTAAATTATCTAGGGGTCCCCAGCCAGGAGCCATGTCAAAGCATGAAAAAGACATTCTAATGGAGATTCCAAGGGTTTTTGGAGTTGTGTGCCAGATAATGAGTTGAAGACCAAATACAGAAATTCTTGTAAATCACAATAGCACATCCTCCCAACCCTAGCAAGTTTGGTAGATAACCTTTAAACGTCAGAGTGGAAGGGTTGGATGATGGGCCCAGAGGAGAAGGTGGGCACCAAGAACATTCAGATCACTGCTGTTTCATGTGTCTCTTCACACTCTGTTATCTGTTTTGTCTCAAGGTTTTGTCATCTCACTGCTACCCACTTCTAAATGGAAATTATTAGCCGTGGTGATATTCAGAAGCTACATATGAGGAGTACGAGGTGGCAAGCTTCTAGCTTTACACTGTTTGGCAACAGTAAATGCTTTTTTTTTTTTGGCAAAATAAAATTGATATTATAGCTTTATGGAGATCAGTTTTAAGGGAGAGTTAGCAGATAGTTTATCTTTGTAACAAAACATTTTCCTGGTTAGTGGATTCATGTATAATATATCATTTTTTGTCAAACACTAGCAAAATCAAAGTTTTACAATGAGGTATGTAAATAAAAGTCATCAATAGAAAGAAATGGGTGTCCTAAAAGAATGGAATCTTTCATTCACTTGGCAAAAAACTGTGAGTACTTGCCATGTTCCAGGTATTTGATAATTTTCTGTGGCAAAAAAGAAAATTTTTACCAAATCATTGTCATCCTTTCCCTTCCCCTTGAAGTGCTGGTTAAAGAAAACAAATCATCAAAGACATAATTGCAGAACAAGTGAGATGATAAAGGTAAAAAATAAAATAAGAGAATAGGAAGTTATCAGCTCCAAAATGGTTGGAATAATCATGAAAGAAAGGGCATGTGTTGAACATTTACTGAACAAATGAATGAATAGTATCATGGAAGATTATATAATCACAGCATTAAATGCTATATTCTGAGAAGATGACCTGGGATTTGGCAAATATAAGGGAAGATTCGATGGAATAGTCAGGACAGAACCCACATTTTGCAGAATAATATAGACTAAAGGTGAGAGGATAAGCTTTATGGCTCCTACTTCCCCCTAAGAAATGAATAGAATAGCATGTTTTAACTAATGTAAGCTACATCCTGTTATTCCTAGAAAGGTACAGTTTGCTGGGGATAAGTTGTGTCTAGGTCAAGCTTCTGCATGATGGCTTATTTCAAATTATATAACAAGCTATGCATTTTATTTTTTACAAAATAATGGTAATATATTAGGCCAAACCAAATAACACTTTTTTTAGATAGAAAGTGTATAAAATACACCACTCAATTTCCTCATAATAATAATATATGTGCTTCTTCATTAATAATTAAGAATGTCAAGTGATTCATTTAATAACTGTCACAATTTCAAAGGAATAATAATTATAACAATGTTTCAAGATCTTTTCCATAACAGTAATGGACTATGAAAACATGGGTGGTTTCTGTTGGTGACACAGTTGCAGACACTGTTAATAATGCTGTGGTTTCCTTCCTTCTCTGATAATTTAAAGGTAGTGATAAATTCCAGCTAGAGTAGAGGTCAGAAAGAAGCTATGTGTGTTTTCCATCAAAGGTCACAGATTAAGGCTATACAATTTTTTAAAAAGTCAACATTGAGTCTTTTGGAAAGAAAAAAAAATCTCTTAAAATCATAAGTAGATGATCTTGATTTAGGATTCTACATGTCTCCTGTCATAAATCAGTTATCATATCTGGTTTAATAAGTTTCCAAATGATATTGAACTTTCTATAGATTTAGTAGTTACTATGGCAGAACACATCAGTAAATCTGTTCCCTGAAATTATTTGTGTGTTTATCTCCTAACATCTGAATTCCCTCTATAGTAATACAAATGTAAAATTGTCATGTCATCCTTAGAGATGACGTTTGGTTTTTAAATCTACAGCTAAATACTAGTCTAGTTATTCTTTGAATTAGACTCCTTCTCTGGTGCAGGATAGCATTCACTCACAAGTTAGTAGTAATGGGAACATTAAAAAGATCTGACGTAATGGAACTTCTGAGCATTTACTATGTACAAGCATAGCTGTCGACTCTTTTCACACATGATTTCATTTAACCCTTATGATTACCAATCCAAAACTATATTTTAAAGTGCCAAATATAAAATTGGTTATTTTCCCCTTAAAAGTTAGCATTTTTCACATTCTACTTGAATCTGCATATCTAATTGTTATATTTGAAGTAGGTCATTTAGTTGCTGATTTTGCTCCCAAATAACTCTGGTCTTCTTAGCACCTTTCCGATGTTCTTTTCCATAATATTTTTGTTTTATTTTGTTTTGTTTTTGCTTATAGTTGCAGGACCCATACTAAAAGGAGCAGAAAATGGAATGAGCAAAAAATAGTGGTCACGTACTATACTTATTCCTTCCAGAAATTTGGCAATGAAGGAGAAAGATAAGACATAGATTCAGTGGGGAGGATAGAAAGAAGATTTATCAAAAAGGAAAAAGAAAGTACATGAGGGATTTAAGACAGAAAAAAAGAGAGAGAGAGAGAGAGAATTTCTGTTGGATTAAGTTCCCAGAGGTGGGTCACAGAGCAATGCCTGGTTCCTATCTCCCTTGATTTTCTGTGTTTTCCAAACATTGGCATTTTTCTTATTGAATTTATTATAGCAAAAGTGTTTAAGAAGCCAATAGTTCATAATGTTGTAGGGATGAATTAGCTAAGGGTGCTCAATGTAAGGCCAGGGTCCAGATCCATGAGGGCACCAGCATTAAAGAAGTTAAATGATAAAAGAGCTTCTAAAGTTCAAAAGCTTATATACTCCTTAATAGTGTAAAAATGGCTTCATATCTCTATTTTTAATCTGTATAAATTGATCATATTTCTTCAATTTTTAATACGGAGCAAAAGCACTTTTATATTTTTATTTTATATGTGTGTATTATGCCTATACAAATATAAATGATATTTTTAAGAACCTCTTTAAGTTTTCCCCTTTTTTGCCTAACAATGTTAGGAGTGGAATATCATGATAGAGTTCAGAAAGGAGAGGGATTGAAATGCTTTTCATTATTATATTCAGGGAAAATAGATGGACAAATTAAGTAATTGGCCTAAATTATATTACATGAGGTGCTAGCCTTAAAAATGGTCATTTTATTTCATTCTCTGTCTGTTTCATTATGTCTTCTGATGAGACACAATTGCATTTGAGTTGTATAAACTGATAAAATATAAATAAAATTGCAATACTCAAAGTGAAAGCACTAATTATATGAAATAAAAAACTACTCACCTAAATTAAATATTTCTTAAACATTTTAAAGCATATGTACCAACATTTTATAAGAATATGCCTAAGTGAATGCTTATCACTGAGCAATATGATTTCCAGAATATTATTCAAAGACAACTTGGCTGTTCTTAAATCTTTTAATTTTAAACTGCCGATTTACAGTTTTTCCTTTCATCCTTCTGTTTTGAAGGCTTGATTGTGGGAGTGCTAACTAATGTTAGGATTCTTAACTGATAGACTTGTTGCTAAGCAAATAGAACTCTCAGAGCATTTTATTTTGAAACTGCACACTTTTTTTGACTGATATCACATTTGAAATCATGCTTGAAGAAACATTTCCTGGCAGGGAGCCAGTGCTCTCATTAAGAACATATTGCCCATGACTGATTCACTGGTTTATTCATTTCCACAGTGCTTATTGCCCTTGTGGCTCATATAAGTCTAATGTTGAAAACCTCATGTAAAAGATGTGTACATCAAGCTGTCCTATCAATACGAGTATATACAGATTAGAAAATTATAAAATAATGGAGTTAGTGAAAATAGTATTTAGAACTGTACATTTTAGCTGCCAGGAAGATCTCCCTGACTTTCTGGGGCTGTATTAGCGAGACTTCACATTAACTTCGTGTCCTTCATGTCTGCTCTTTGTCTTAATTTGGATTTCCTCAGAAGCAGTCACTGTGTCAAAGTTTCCAAAGTAAGAAGTTTGCTGGGGAAATTCAGAAAATACTGAAAGGGAGTGAGAAATGAGAAGAGGGGTGAAATTGGGAGGATCCTTGGAAATGGTTTCAAACCAGGTCTCAGAGTCATCCCTCCCCAGGGGTGCGGGAGGTAACATATTTCTATAATAACTTCTATCAGGCCCTGGCTGAGTGCCATAGGGTTTGAAGAAGACGTGATTTCCCTGATGCTTACAGCCTGCCATGCAGAAGCACAGGACAGTCTTTCTGAGAAGCTCCCAGGCAAAGGGAGGCAGATACCTGCATGGCGGTCGGAGGTCAGTCGGACCACCCTGAAGCAGTGGTAGCCGGGAGCTCCGGGGGGGGCCACCAAAAGCGTTTGCCATACCTCTGCGTATTTATGTCAACCCCATGTGTTATTTTTGTTTTATCCCCATCTATGGAAAGATGGAAGGATCATTTCTCAATTGTGTATTCTTTTTTTTTTTTTTTTTTGCAGTTTTTGGCCAGGGCTGGCTTTGAACCCGCCACTTCTGGCATATGGGGCCCACGCCCTACTCCTTTAAGCCACAGACACCGCCCTATTCATTTGTTTTTATTAGTTTACACACATTGATTGATATTCCCTGCTGGAGCCGCTGTTCTAGGCCTACAGGTAGAGACATGAGGTAGAACATGAGACATCATCATCATTGTGGCCCTCACAGTCAAGGTAATGTGCAGAGGATGGGAGAAGCCAGGGAAAGTCCTTGAAGTGCACAGGAAGAAGAATCATTTATTCCATCTATGGGAAAGTACGGCATCCTGCTACCTTCCAGAAGGGCTCTGCGCCTTTGTGTAGCACTGAGTGTCTCTGTTTAGGCCCACTGATCTCTGAGCATCCCCCCCGAAAGATTCACATATGTAGAAAAGGAGATGTTAGCAACAGATTGCTTTTCTATTGGGGTATTTTACTAACTACATGCTCTGACTGAAATATTTAAGAGCTTATTCGAGATTTGAACATGGGAAGGTTCCTGGTCCACTTAGCGGAGGAGCTAGTTTCATCCACAGAACGCCTGCCAGCGTGTAGCATGCATGGAGAGGATGGCCGGTGCACAGTTTTTGATGGAGTCCATACTGAAATAGTAAAAACATAAAAAAGTAAACTACTTAACGATATGAACTTATCAATCCAGATTGAAAGGCACAACTATGGGAATAAATAAAGTATAAAATCATCTAAAATAGTATTGATATTTAAGGAGTCTTTTTATTACGCTTAGATTTTTTTAGAGAGATTATAAAGGTGGCTGCAGAGATGTCAATGATAGCTGTGGCTGCTGATTAATGCCTTCTTTGTGTCACCAAGCATATCTTATCTCCAGAAGCCTGACAAGCGTCCTGCGAAGTAGATTATTGTCTTCCCTTTATATGAAAGAACTGAAGTTCAGAGAAGTTAATTAACCTGTCTCAAATCACAAAACTAGTTAGGCAGGATTTTAACCTGGGTTTCTTGAATTCCGAGGTGTGGCTGCAAAACTTATTGATATATAAAAAAAACAAAAAAACAAAGTGCAACATAAGGGAATCCAAGTTTCACTCAGTTGTTCAACAAACATTATCTAGGAAATTCAGCCGCTCGGCTGGGCACTGTGCTGCCACCATGAACGAGACAGACAAAGCCCTGCCCCATACAGCTTCCAGCCTGGAAGGGAGGACGGCTAAGCCAGTAAACCAGTGCACACCAGGTGGTGAGTGGTTGGCTGAGGGCCAGGGGCTAAGAGAGCCCAAACCGGATGGATTTTTAGGTAGTAGGAAAGGCTTCCTTCAGAAAGTGAATTTTTAAGCTAAAAGTTTAAAAATGACTAGACTGAAGGTGGGAAGAAGAGGAGGGTAGAAAGAAAGAACGATGCCTGTGCCTAGGGAAGAGCATATCTAAAGATGCAGAGGCCTCTCCAGGCCTGGCTCCGGACAGCTCCGGACAGCCTGGCATTCATTCCTGAGGAGGAGGGGAGGAAGAAGAAGCTGGGGAGGCAGAGGCCCTGTGCACCAGGCTGTGGATATCACAATGCCATTTCATCCTAAAATCCAAGAGAAGCATGTGAAGGAAGTGACATCATGACTTGCTTTTCTTTTCTTTTCTTTTTTATTGAGACAGAGAGTCTCACTCTGTTGCCCAGGCCAGATAGGGTTCCATGGCGTCAGCTTAGCTCGCAGCAACCTCGAACTCCTGAGCTCAAGTGATCCTCCTGCCCCAGCCTACCAAGCAGCTGAGACTACAGGTGCTCTTCGTGATGCCCGGCTAGTTTTTCTATTTTTAGTGAAGATGGGGTCTCATTCTTGCTCATGCTGGTCTTGAACTTCTGAGCTCAAGTGATCCTCCTGCCTCATCCTCCCAGAGTACTGGGATGACAGGTGTGAGCCACCATGTCTGGCCTGACTTGCATTTGAGAAAGTCTCCTCTGGCTTCAGTGTGGCAGACGGACTGAAGAGGAATAAACCCAGATGCAAAGTGTCACCAGTAATTCCGATGATCACTGTGAAGTGCTGCTGGTAAGTAGGGAAAGAAGTGGAGTTTTTTGAGGAGTATTGGGGGGCCTAGGAAGAGAAGAGTGAATGAGTTTGGAGTGAAAGAGAGAGAAAGCAGTAGCATTGCCAGTGATTTTGGTTTGGGCAGAAGGGTAAACATTAGTGAAATGGTTTCTGAAAACTTTAAGAAGTCTGCCCAAGTGAAAGCTGACTTTTATTTCCAGACTAAAGATCTGGAGGAATGCTGCCCTCTGCTCCTAAAGGAGACACTGATGCACATGGAACTGTTTTGAAATCGCAAGGTGGTGTGATTAAAAATAATTTTTCTTCCTTCTCCCCCTCATCTCCTGTTTTAATTTATAATTAAAAAGAAGCTTTTCTTTTTTTTTTTTTTTTTGAGTCAGAGCCTCAAGCTGTCACCCTGGATAGAGTGCAGTGGCATCACAGCTCACAGCAACCTCCAATTCCTGGGCTCAAGCGAGTCTCCTGCCTCCATCTCCCAAGTAGCTGGGACTACAGGCGCCTGCCACAACGCCCAGCCATTTTTTGGTTGCAGGTGGCATTGTTGTTTGGCGAGTCCAGGCTGGATTCGAACTCGCCAGCTCAGGTGTACGTGGCTGGCGCCTTAGCTCGTTGAGCCACAGGCACCGAGCCAAAAAGAAGCTTTTCTTAAAAAGATACGGCTACTATGGTACCTTCAGCTGAACATGTGACCCAACTTACAAGGCCAAGAAAAGTTGGGTCCAACTCATCAGTGCTCAAACTAAGGACAGTTTCCTCACCAGTAGAATTCTGGGAGCTGTCCTAGAATATCTCAACTAATGTCTCATCTTAGTAATACAAATCCAGACGTAGAAGGTTGGTTCTTATTTTAATCTTGTATTGTCATTAACCAGTTTGTTGCATCGGTTACCCTTGGGTATACTGTGGAGATGGGTTTCTGTTGTTTTTTCCTCCCTTTTCTCAGGATTTGGGGTATTATGCCAGACTGAACTGATTCCCAGTGATTTGACCTGCTCTCTGTGTGCTGCTGCCGCGCCTCTTCCTGCAGCAGGCTCAGTGTCCATAGGACACGCGGGTACTCAGCTGTAGGACTGTCATTACGCCCCGACAATGTAGAGTACTTGGAAAGCCTCTGGAACCAGAGACTCTAATTTCCCATCCTGAGTGGTCAGGAAACCAAACCTCTGCATTTTCATTAACGCAGGGCCCTACGTGCCAGTTCAGCTCACTACCTGCTAAGCTTCCTACGTCTGTTGGAAAATGTGCACTGGTGATTTTCCAGTCTTGCTAAGACTCATAAATAGATGCCTTTTATATGAAATGTATTTGATTTGGCATATTGACACTGGGATACATTATTCTTCTAGCAGTTGAACAAATTAAAATAAAACGAGGGCTCCTTTTTTCTCAGTGTAACAAAATGAGTATAATTGGGTTAATGTCTTAATCTGGCTGTTAGGAATCAGACTGTGTACTCACAACCACACAATTTCTCTAGGAAAAGTGTATGTTTCCTTTTCCTTATTCTCTCTGATGACCTTCCTATGTGTTTATAACTCGGGGAGAGTTTGGTCAGACAAAGGGATGGGAATAACCTGGAGAGATCACCAAACAATCCTGATGTCTGAGTGCCATCTCCCCCAAACCCTGATTTAATTGGCCTTGGGTTCAGCCTTGACGCTGGGCATGTGCAACTTTTTAAATCCAAAGTGCAGCCAAGGTTGGCAGCCAGGGTTCTCCACTTAACTACAGAGAGAATACTTCCTAAGCTATCACCATTGCTCAGCTTCCCATTCTCCCTTTCTCTTTCATTTCCTTTATATCTCAGAGAGTGGTCTTGGGCCAAGCGAGTAAAGGAGTTATTGAACGGTCTAGGAAGATTCAGATGTCTCCATTTTATAACTCAAATTGACCAGATAGAGGTTTGAGTAAACACTTACAATTAACGTGAGCTATTACATAGGTGAATCAGTTAATCCAACAGCTCCTCTGGCCTGCTTGCGAGGAAAGCTGACCAGTGGACATTCTATTGCCAAGGACTTCTGTCTAGTAAGAACTGTGTCACCTTATAGGAACCTTAGATTTTGTGCTTTTACTGAAAATATACTTGCTTTATTTTATAATTTTAAATGGATGTTTCATATTCAGTTTAGGATTCAAACATTTATTTATAAATCCATAAAGCAGGTATTCAAACATTTATTTATAAATCCATAAAGCAGGTATTTGTTCTTGCCATTTGAAGATGGCAAGAACAAAATATATCCAAATATATCCTGAAAGCATGAATACCGTAGTGCTTTTAGAAACTCCTTTTTCAGCATCTTGTATAAAACAAGGGTTTTATTTCTTTAACACTTGATAGGCTTTAGCTGGCAATGTGATACCACTTATCTTTGAATGATTTTTTTAGAAGAATTATACATACATTAAAGGTTTGCCCCCAAATGGTAACATTCTAGTAAAATGAAAACCTGTAAGATACCTTTCTTCTTAAGACAGATAACTGTTTTAAAAAGATTATCTAGTCAGAAGGAAGCCCCAATTTTACAGAAAATATCTGTGATAAAAACAGAAGAAAAAACCACTTGTGCTAAAACGAAGTGAGTTTATTTATGAGACACTTATATCTTACAGTCACCGAAAATAGGTCTTAGGGTATTTGAGGCTTTTAGCATTATAGGTATAATTTACATACTATTGTGCCTAAAGGCAAACTTTGTCATTTTCAATATGCCCTTTCTCATTCTCCTAGCTAGTTATGGCAACCCACTTGCTGGGTTTCTGACATCAGGATCTGTGACTTGGCATTACAAGGTCTGGAAAAGTCAAAGTCTCTCCTGAGTTTGTATTCCCAACAAGCATTAGGAAAACAATTGGACTGTCACTATTTCCTAGTATCTCTAACTTTCATTTAATTGCAGAATCTGAATATTTTGTTGAAAATACCATCTTTCACCATGAAACTTTGTCACTGAATTTGAGTTTCTAATCACTGAAAAAAGTGAAGACCCGACCTGAAATTGTCTTCTGAAAAATAAAAATGTTTATTATGGTGCATCTGTGAGTGTTCATCTCCTGCCCATGTCCTGAGGAGAGCTATGAACTGATTCCAAGTTGAAGTTCACTGTGTAGAATCTGGGTATTTCTACAATCTCAAAAAAAAAAAAAAAATCATTCTGTCATTTTGTTACATGTAAGCAAATTTCTTCACTTTTTTCATTATCTGAAATTTGTACTTTAGTCTTTTTTACCTTGACCTTCTCAGAGTTTACTTAAATGTCTCAGTCAAACCATTGAGAACCACAACAGTAATGAGGGTTTCTCTGTGTCTTTCTGTGTTTATCAGTGATAGCAGCATAATGTAATGGTTATTATTATGGAGTTAATCTTTGAATATGCAAAACAAATTATAATAAAAAGGCGTGGACTTTTGCTGGATTCTAGATAGTACATATTGATTTTTGTTTGTTTGTTTTTGGCAGAGACAGTCTCATTTTATCACCTCCATAGAGTGCCGTGGCGTCACACAGCTCACAGCAACCTCCAACTCTTGGGCGTAGGTGATTTTCTTGACTCAGCCTCCTGAGTAGCTGGGACTACAGGCACCCACCACAACGCCTGGCTATTTTTCTGGTTTTGCAGTTCAGCCGAGGCCGGGTTTGAACCCACCACCTTCGGTATGTGGGGCCGGCGCCCTACTCGATGAGCCACAGGCGCCACCCAATACATTTTATCAGCAAACTTCTTTCTATTTATGATTTGTTGATCTTCTTTAGAAACACTTTATTTTCCATTTGAAATTTTTAAACGTGAGACTGAAATCAGCTCTTCTCTTGGAATACGTAAGTTACTTGTATTTGTTTAGGATTACGTTTATCACTAAATAATAAAAATCTTTAAAGAATAGTGACATAAATGACATAGAACTTAGTTTTTTATCGTCATGTAAAGTAAGTGCAGATACAGAGTACAGAGCTGGGAGAGTGCCTGCCTTAGATTGGGGCCCAGGGTCCTCAGCAAAGTGACTTTCATTCTCAAGATTGTGCTGGATCACCAGCCATCGCGGTGAGAAGGAAGGTAGAGAATAGAAGTGGAGAACCAACAGAGTTATTCTCTTTCTTGTAAACAGTCTTTCTGTGAATTCCATACAACAGTTCTGCATAGGTCTCATTGGTCAAAATTAACTCACATGACCATATTTTGCTAAAAAGAAGGATTAAAATTCTATAGTTATAGAATTGTAGTTGGGTATAATACTATCCCAAATATGCTTTTTTTTTCTTTCTCTCTTTCTCTATCTCTTTTTCGTTCCCTCCCACCTTCCTTCCTTTCTTTTTTTTTTTTTTTTTTTTTTTTACTAAGGAGGAAGAAGGGAATGGACAATGGGATAGGCACGAGCAGTCTTTGCCTTATCTCTGTTTTCAGATTGTGATATTTGTAAAAATATTCTAATTAAAAGTACTCAAAGTATAAAAACAGGCTTGTTGACAGGGAGTAAAAAAGTGATATGAGTAAAGCTAGTTAGGAACCTGCTGTATTGACAATTAATGTGAGCATTTGCCCCCCAAAATAGTGAGACACAGGAGGGGAAATGCCAGGACTAAATATTTAGATAAAAATTACCAAGACTTCTGGGAAACATTCCAAAATTCACTTTTATGGTAATCATTTGTCTATCAACTCTGTTTATTCAGAATATCTATAAGAGAGAGGATTATATTTTTTGGACTAGCATCATTCAGCCAATCATAAAAAACAATTTCGAGTTCATGAACAATGATAAAATTCTTGAGGCCTTAGAAAATACCTTGCTAGTCACAGTATGGTACATTGTGGCTTCTTTAAATAATATATAGAATTATTTTTTTTCTTTTTTTGCAGTTTTTGGCCAGGGCCAGGTTTGAACCTACCACGTCCAGTATATGGGGCTAGCGCCCTACTCCTTTGAGCCACAGGGGCCACCCTCTTTTTTGTTGTAATTGTTGTTATTCTTGGTTGTGCTGGCATGATCCTGCAATCCTTTATTAATTAGTCTATTTCAAATTAATATGAGGGTACACATTTTTAGGTTGCATTGTTCTCACTTTATTCCGGTAAAGTTCAAGTTGCAGTTGAGCCCTTCACGTAGGATGTGTGCTGTACACCCTTACTTTGAGCACATTAGGTGAGGTCCTGCCAATTGCCCTCCCTTCTCCCACCATCCCCCCTCCCTCTCCCTCCTTTCTCCCCCTTGCTAGACTATATTTATGTTTTATCATTTGCTGGGCATGTAATTGTTTATATATTACTTTTATATTATTGAGTGGATATTTTTTTCCACTCTAGATACTTTACTAAGAAGGATGCATTTCAAATTCGTCCAGGTAAACATAAAAGATCTTATTCTTATGAATAATCTTCTTATGAATTCTTGTGAATCAGGAGTTGGTAATCATTAGCAGATGATGAAATTAGCAGTGATTAAGTCTTCTGTTTATCGATTGCTAACAAATCACTCCAAAACTCAGTAGCTTGAAAAAGGAACAATTCCTTATTTGCTCACAATTCTGCTCTACTATAGACCTGTTGGCTGCACGTGTCCTCAAATGGGATAGCTCCCTTGGAAGGGCTGGAGGATGCACGGCCAAGGCGGCCTTCTGTGCCGGCTGGAGGTCTCAAGTGGCCTCTCTTCATGGCTCGGTTGAACTAATCACACAACGACAGCTGATTGATTTCAAAGGAGGATCATCTTTAAAGTATCCAATGTACTCAGGTCTTCTATGAAACCAACTTAAATTTACTCACACTTTCTTATGAAAGACAACACAACTATAGCCCAGGATGAAGGAGAGAAATGGAGTGGGAAGGGAGGGAGGGGAGAGGTGTGATGGAAGGAGGGTAAATGGCAGAACCATGCCTATGGAGCATATTGCAAGGGTATAAGTCAAATCTATCAAGTGTAGAACATAAATGTCTTAACACAGTAATCAAGTAAATGAAAAGCTATATTAGTTTGATGTAAGCACGTCAAATTATACAAAAAAACCCACATTGCACCTCACATATGTATAAATGTATTCATGACTTCATTGACATGTTCATACGTGTACATGACTTCATTAACAAAAAAAGGAAAAGTAATGAGGATTCCAAGAGGGCACATCTTGTGTCATTGACCAAAGCTAGTCCCATGGCAAAGGCCACCGCCCAAGTGGGGTTGGGGGCACCATGGCTGTGTCAATCCCAGGAGGTATGGTTCTTCCAGGAAGGTGTTAAAGTGGCCGCCTGCCACAGGGAGTTCTCAGAAGATACAAATAGGCACTATTTTCTGAGTTACTGCCACGTGCCAGTCATTGTCTTTAATCACACAATCGCTTTACAAAAAAGATACTATTTATCCCATTTTCTGGATAAGAAAATTGAGTTTTAAAATGTTTTAAGTGATCTACAGGAGGCCACAAAGCTCCTAACTGGTGAGACTTGTTTTTCAGCCCCACTCTGAATTGCCTTCAGAGTCCCTCCACTTTGCGTGGCCTCTGGCTGCTGCTTCCCTGGCTGGTCCGTTGTCCCTGCTGAAAGCTTGTCTGCACTTGGTGCTTCTGCTGTAAGCACAGTAAGGGCTTTGCTACCCAACATGTTGTTTTTAGCATACAAGGGAAGGAGATTTCCTAGACATTCTAATTAACCAAGTACAGCTCGTGCACAGCGATCCCTGGCAGTGCGGTGAGACCAGAAACATGCTCCTTGGTGCTCTGCCTCACTGCAGGCTTTTTCTTAGCAAACCTGACAAGTAATAATAGCTCTCAAGTCTTTTCTAGAAAACTTTCCATATCAGTACCTTTTTCCTGGAATAAAGGTTTATAACAAGGGCATTAAAAATATGCTAATTTCTAATACTTTCTAATTGATGTATTTCATATATCACGGCTTTTCCTGGCACGCCCTTGTCAAAATAAGCAGGGGTCATGCACATGGCCATGAATTTCCATTCTTTATATTTTAAGCAGCAGGAAGATTGTTCTTTTCCTTCACCGTTTGGCAGATTAGAGTTCCTCTTTAAGATGGGAAAAGTTAGTTGCTTATCAAAGCATTTGATTAATTAGCTAGACCTATCAGGCCAAACAGAACTAGCCAAGTCTTTTAAATCTCTTAATATGAGCCACTTTTCACAAAAACCTGCTCCATTCATGGCCTTCACGTTTCAAATTCCTTCTCATTAGCGACCTGGTATTTGGGCGAATCTGAAAGGAGAGCATCCATTGTGTTAAACAGGGCTCATTATGGATTATAGGTTTTCGAATGGGAATGCCTATACACAAAAGACTGCCCTCCCAGTCTCCTGTGAATCACTAATTGGACCTTCGCCTTGTTTTTACAAGCAAAGGCCAAGCTTCAATAAGGAGACAGGCTTTAATAATGTCACAGTTTGGGCTGTACTGAAGAGCTGGTGACCTATCATCATCAATACAGATGTGGAACTAACGTAAAGCATGTGTTTGCTTTTGCTAGAGACAATAAAAGTAATGGATGCTTTTAAAACTAGTAAAACACTGAACTTGATAGAAGGAAAAATTCATTGATTGTATCACCCTGCAGTAACTCAATTCCCTGAGTGATAAAATACAACCCCCGACACTCAGAAATAAACACCAGATAGTTAAAATAGAAATGAGACACAAGCCTGAACCCACAATACCCTTATGCTGACTTCTAAGACAATACATTTCTTTTTTTTTTTATTTTTTGAGACAGAGCCTCAAGCTATCGCCCTGGGTAGAATTCTGTGGCATCACAGCTCACACCAACCTCCAACTCCTGGCCTTAAACAATTCTCTTGCTTCAGCCTCCCAGCAAGTAGCTGGGACTACAGACGCCCGCTACAGCACCTGGCTATTTTTTGGTTGTAGTTGTCATGGTTGTTTGGCAGGCCCGGGCTGGATTCAAACCCACCAATTCTGTTGTATGCGGCTGGCGCCTTAGCCGCTTGAGCTACAGGAGAAGAGCCAGAAAATAGGTTTCTTATGTTCCCAAAGAAGTCCTTGTATTGTTATATCCCCAAGGTTTTAGCATCATCACCATCTATCTGGCTAATGTCTCTAATAGGAATCTTTTTAGATTTGCCTTGGTTAAAGTAATCATCTATTTGGGGGTATACTTTCAATTTGTTTTAAAATGTTGTTTGTATTACTTGCAGTAATTCTTTTCCTCTTTCTCTTTTATTTCCTTTCTTACAGAATTTACTATTTACTTCCAAATTACTTCAGACCCTAATAGTGTATTTTGCTTTTGGCAGAATTCGTATATCTATTGAATTGCATTCTCTTTTGTTGAATTTCATTCAACGAGTGTCTTTCCAATGGTTTCTTTGCGTGGCAAAACATTGAACTACTTCTTCAGGGCCTTGGCTTGCATTTTTAACACATACCCAAAGTCAACCCTCATAATAAGGCAGGCATCCTGAGCACCCTTTACCCTCCAGTTTAAATATTTGTGTATGTGACTGGTTGAAATGCTACAGTAATATATGGGTTCTTACTGGTCTTAAAAGAAATGATTTTCTGGTAGTGTTATCAAGTTTAAGAATTCAGATTTCATACACTTGAGGTTAGCATATTCAGCAGACAGCTTAAATGTGGCATCATGTTAATGGAGTCCTGGAAGCTGCTGGTGTTAAAATGAGTAAATTAAGGAGTCAACACCGCTTATTTAGGCACATTAGGATAAAGTAGTATGAGAGTGTGGACTTAACAAAAATCAATTCAGCACGTAGAGTGCACATCCATCAGGGCTTTGTTACGATGTCAAGGGGAGCCGTAACCCTGTTTTATTTTATGAAGAATGCTACATTAGCATCCTCATGTCCTCGGATGGCTGTGACATTTGCTGTTCGGGAGCTACTTTGAGGCAGTCACAGGCCCCCAGGGACTACTCCAACTACATTAAAAAATTAAGTTGGCATCAAATGACTTATTGAACTCTTTATTGATATCCTTGGGATTTTGTTGTCAATCTACACAGTAGTTAGTCTCCTTCCATAGCGGCTGCATTAAGTAGGAAGTTGTAACAGTTATTGATGATTTGAGCAAATTGTTTTTCTCTATCCAGCCCCCACATATAAGAACAATAATAGTAATAAACACAGCTCGAGTGAAAAGTATCTTCAAAAATGACATGGGCATTTTCTTTAACAGTGTCTGGTTTTATTTCACATTAATTCTAGGTAAATATTATCCTTTCTTTCAAATTTAAACATTTTTATTTTTATTCTCTTATCCAATATCACAAACCAAATCCCACACCATTGATCATAATTATGTAAAAGAAGTTTTAAATTTTCTTTTCATTTAGGTTTTGCGCTCTCATAGACTTCAGAGATTCTATTTGACAAATAATGTAGCTACTTCTTAAGTTTATTTTTACATGTACATATTCTCTTTGCCGGGAGAAAAAGTTGAGGAAACATACTTCTTGCTGTGTTTCCTCTTCAGAACATTAGCATTCATTATTTAAAGTGTTAGAGGTTATATATTAAATTTAATGAGCCCAATTATTGATTAGCACTTTGATAAACATATTTATTAATAGTCATCCAAAATACATAATCATTTAATTTCTCTGCATACTATCTAATATTTCATGGTCTCACAGGAAGTAGAAATAGATGATATGCAAAAACACTACACTCTCCATGTTTTTGTCATAATTCATCTTCTTGGTTTCTTTATTTTAATAATTTTTACTTTTCATTATGAAATTAATGTGTGTTCATTGCACATATTAAGTTTGGGAAAAACTGGAAGACATAATAAATTAAATAAACATGAAAATTAGTGTTACCACTTAAAGGTAAGCTCTGCTAATGGTTAGTATCCTTTCGGAATTTTTCGTATGTATTTTCCTCTGCATATGTACAAACTTCTTCTGTGTTTGCTTTATGTAGTTATTTTTCAACTAGTCTATGGCATAATTGATTTAGCTTATTATCTCCTGTTGGAAGTTGAATCTGAGCTAACGTGGCTATGAACAATGTTTCTTTGGCCTTTCCTGTATATTAACTTCCATGAAAGGAGGCGAAAGGTTAATGAATGTTCAATATTCAGATGTGTTTCCAACATGCCCTTCAGAACTACACCTGGGTACCAAGTTGCCTGATCCTCCCTTTACTTTTAGGATTAACAGGGGCATCATGGCCATTCATTTCTTCATTCAGTCAATACAACTTCAGTGCTTGCTATGCTTTAGGCATCATGCAAGGCCCCAAACACAGCAGTGATGGGAGACAGATGGCCATGCTGCTTACCTGGAACGTGTCATGCAATGGGAGACAAGCCTGAAATAAATACCCGTACAAACACCTTCCTAATGGAATATGTGTTATGAAAGAAACTTTGCATCATTGAACCTGATCCAGGTTGATAAGTCAGGAAAGGCCTCCCTGAAGAAGTGATATTTGATACTTGAAAGAGGTGCGTGGGGATGTTTTCCTGTGTACTGCGTCACATCACGCTAGTGACCAGGAGACTTTGCCTTCCTGTTTGGAATGCTATGGGTGTTTTAGTACATTCTAAGTCAGGTCATTTTCTTCTATGCATATTTTATTGTTGGACAAAAAAATGGATGGCAAGATCTCTTCTATTCCTCGTCCCCCCTTTTTTCCAACAATTACAATAACTAACATGTGAGAACTGATCTTTAAAGGAAAAAAATAATCTCTGTATTCAAAAGAATTAGTCTATCTTCAATATGAGGTTTTATCCTAACAGAGAGTATATTTATGTAATTCAATACTATTAATTTTTTCATGTGGAATCAAGTAAAGTCCTAATCACAGTTGCCTAATGATTCTCTTTAAGAGAGTTAGGCAAAAATGAGGGGCAGAGAAGCAACACCGTATTTAGAATGTGCACGGTAAACTTCTGTGGTGCGATCTTCTCTCTGGGCAAATTTTCTCCATCATTCTGTCCATGACAGCCAAAATCACTAGTAAAGAAATGAAAATATGTGTGTGGCCTTTCAATGAGTTTTGGGGCCAATATTTATTTTCTCCACTAAATATCTTTGTTTCTATTGAATCCATTACTTTCTTTAGTCTCAGCATTCATTTTCTATAGACGAAAACCTTTTGTTCTTTGTTAAACATTTTAAAATATATTCTTTATGGTATAAAAGACAACTATTATTTTCCTAAAATAAGTTCAGTTGATAATTGATAGTTGACAAATTAACACAGGATATTGCATGATGTAATATGAGTTTCATGTTGAATTAAGCAAACACTCCTGTATGTGCGTTCCAAACAACTGTACCTATCCGCTTTCCTTATCCAAAGAAAAAATGGCCGATAAACATCATTGACGCGAATATTACCATTTAACATCAGTGGGTTTCTGGTTTTCTCTTTTCTGTGTGAAATGTATGCTTGGTTGACCAGAATTCAGTGAAACCTCTCATTAGGGCACTATGGTTCATTAGGGCTTAAAGAGGCATCACTGAAATTTGAATTGGCCATGCTGTGATTGCTGAGTCTCTCTGAGTGGTAATTGGCTACATTATGTTGTGTGCTTTATTTCTGCAATGGTTTTTAGAGTATTACAAGAAAAGTTAATGGTTAAGTTTTGTGTTATATAAAACATTGGCAAACTTCTTAGAGATGGGATCTTTCTGCTTATGAACCGAGATCTGCACAATCAGATTCCTATAAAAATCATTCAACCCAAATTTGGATATGATGCCAGATATTTTTTCAATTATTAGAAAGAGAATGTTAGTATAATCTTTATTTCTATTGCATTTTCTCAACTCAATGAAATATCTGCATGTGCACACATCATTAGAAAATCAACACACAATCTAGGTGTTAATTTGCTGAATGTCAAACATGCAGATTGAAAGAAACCATATTTAAAATGCAATAATTCAGTCAAGAGTGAACTGAAACAATGGTGAACTTACTAATAGACTGGGAATTACCAGGGAGATGTATATCATAGCCAGATCTCTACGTGAAGGGCTTGTTTAACCTTTATGATAAAATAATTTGTGCTCAGGCACTTGAGAAACCATAATTTACTGTAATTAGACCAGCCAAAAATATTTTTTTATTGTAAATAGACCCACAGAATCAGTTTATATTTTCTTTCCTCGCTGAAAGAAATGTCATCATAAGTAATACATTGTCCTTTGAAAATATTCCTTTAAAAATAATGTCAGGGCAGGCATTATGCAAAATACTGGTAGTCCCAGCTATTTGGGAGCCTGAGACATGAGGATTGGTTGAGCCCAAGACTTCGAGGCTGCAGTGAACTATATGAAGTGTCACTGCACTCTACTCTGGGAGATGGAGGGAGACTCCAAGTTTTTTTTTTTTTTAAAAGGAAAAAATTCAACTGGTCTTGTCTGAACCTGGTTCAAATAGTTTTTTTTTTTTCTTTATATGTACTGTTAAATGTCAGCATTGTTTATCTTACCTGAACATTTTGCTGCCGCTTGCAGTCCGTGAGCCTGCCTCCCTGTGGCAGTTACATGGCATCATGTTGGAAGTCTCACTTTGTGTACCTAAGTTTCTGCCATGGTTGTGTTTCATCTTTGAGAGGAATTGGCCATGGCTGTTAGCTCACCACCCACCATAAAATCTAAATGTGGTATGTCCCCAATTAATATTTGTTGAATAAGTGAATTATTCTGGATTTCTACCCTCTGAAATAGCAGCTAATATAAGCATACCTGTATTGATTGCATTTTGTGAGTGAGTAAACGAACATATGATTGACCGGGGGAGTTTGCCATTTGTTTGAGAACATTTCCAATTTTAATAACGTGACTGTTTAGAGGCGTAGTCACAGACTACAGGAATAAATGTTAGGAAAAAGGCCTTTTCAGATATCCTTTGAGAATATCAATGTAAGGCTTGCTTTTTGGCGGTTACTCCCCTATCTTCCTGTCTACCTCAGCCCTCCCATTAAAAAAAAGAACAGTATGGTACATATGTAAAGTTCACATTTGATGATTGTTTTATTCTTGGTGATATATCCTGACTATATCCAGTGCCCTTGAAATGGGTGTTACAACAAAAGAAGTAGAGAAGATGAAGATCTAACCCTCTCTCCCTGCCTACCCCCACCTCCACCCCTGACTTCATGCCTGGCTAGTTATTTAACTACTCGGCTTTCACTGAATTGATCAGGCTGAGGAAGAACTGGCACAGAGTCAGAAGCCAACTCGGCAGGCCAAAATATGGTATTTTAGAAGTAAGGACGGTTGAAGAGTGAGAAGGGTGGGAAGAAGGGGAGGCACAGAGGAGGGGAGAACAGCAGGTGCCCTAAAGTAGAGAACTCTGGAGAGAGACATTTAGATGGGACTTGGAGGAAGCCTGGGTCTCTATCTTCTCTTCTGGGTCAAACCCCTCTCTGCTGTCTCCCTTCGGAAAAGACCCCGTTTGTGTTCAAGCCTTTGTAGAGTTAGACTTCTACTCTTCGGATTGCAATACTGTTCTTGAGGGGATGCCTCTCCTATAACTCCTTATAATTTAATCATTATACTCATCTTCTTCCTGTTTGCATCGCAATTAGTCTTGGTATTCTTCTAACTAACGCAGTGTCAAAAATGTTGAGATGCTACTTTTCTTTCTTTGGTTTTCCCCACAGAGCAGAACTTGAGACAAGGAACTTGGATGTGAGCGGTTTATTTGGAATGTGATGCCAGGAAGTGGAAGGGAAGCAGAGAGTGAGCTAGGAAACAGGAAAAACCCATAAAGGATGTGTCCTTGAGTGGAGTACTACTGTGGGCAGATGAGACTCACTTCCTTAGGGACTCTCTGAAGAACCATGAGGAAGAAGACATGTCCATCTAAACCAGTGGTTCTCAGCCTTCCTAATGCCATGACCCTTTAATACAGTTCCTCACATTGTGGTGACCCCCAACCATAAAATTATTTTCATTGCTACTTCATAACTGTAATTTTGCTACTGTTATGAATTGTAATGTAAATATCTGACTTGCAGGATGTATTTAGGTGACCCCTGTGAAAGAGTCGTTTGACCCCCAAAGGGGTCGCCACCCACAGGTTGAGAACCACTGCTCTAAGTAGTGCTATCCAACAGAACTTTCTACCATAGTAGAAATATTATATTACCGTACTGCCCACTATAATAACCACATATAGCTATCAAGCCCATGAAATAGAGCTAGTGTGACTGACAAAATGAGTTCTTAACATTGGTTTTAGTTAACTCAATTGTAAATGGCCATATAGAGTTAGTGCCTGTTGTACTGGATAGGATCTGTAGGATCAGAGATTTCTCCATTTATCACTAACCTCTATCCCTCATTTACAAGGACATGTGGGGGCGTGTTATCACCCTCACACTTCTAACCTGTCCTACAAGGGGCTAAAGATAGCTACCGTGGGTTGGGTGAAATCACGAAGGAAGAAAAGTTCAGAGAATCCAAATCCTTGAGAAGGGACATTGCCTTAGGCTGAAGGAAATTGCCCCTCATGGTTAGAGAGGAAATCACAGGCAGGATGAAGAGCAACATGACAGGCAAAAAATGCCTCTGTTATGCCGCCTTGCAAGGCATTGGGGAGGGAACAATTCGGTATATTCAAATATGTTTTTATGATTCTGAAGTGTCAAAGTTCATTTACATCATAGGACATTTAATTCTGGTAATAATCCTGAAATTCTAAGTTAATTTAATGCTTTGAAACTTTTAATGTTTTCTAAATGGCTTTTTTCTTTTTTAAAACTTTAATCATGTTGATTTTACTTTAATTTAGGCATTAGGACAAACCGGTCACCCCATTAGTAAGTAGTATTTTACTGTGTTTTCGATATTACATTTTGAAATGCAAGTAGAAAATGCTATCTGCTTTACATTTTTATTTTTATACAAGTGTATTTGGATTGGTTTTGACAGTCATAGAGACCATTTAAACATGTTTGTCACTAATGAATGCTATAAGCTTTGTAAATTGCATAAGCTAAATAAAAATAGTATAACAAAAAATGTGGCAACTCTAGTGAGTAAAACTGTGAAAAATCATGAGGCTCTATTTTCTTAAAGTTGGATTTAAATGATTCTATGAATATTTGCCCTTAACAAAATTAAATTTTCTGAGAAAAATTCTGTTTAACCCTACAGAGATATCCATCTGGCTCTAAAAATGTAGGGTTTATATAGCATAAATGAAGCTAGGTAGCATATTAGAGTGTTACTTGTAGATATTAAAACACAGAATTTACTCTTACTTTTCACATTTCTATAAAATAACTGTTTAAAGGGTTGGAATAAAGGCCAAAATTTGCATTTAAATGGAGCTATTTTAAGAAGAAATGCCGATTATAACCTTTACCCTTGCTGCTAGTGTGGGTTCTTTAGACTTAAGAATCAAATTTGAGAGAAAATACTAGAAATGGAAATAAATAGACAATATTTAGCTTCAACAACTTTGCAGAACAATGTTTGCATGCCCAATGGAGGGCTAATGATGCCGTGTGAGGATTCAATACACTCTTATAAAATGTATAAATCAGACGTCCCAAACACTGCAGACTCGGCAGAACTGAAGGGTTAAAACGGGAAGAAACCAGTTCCGTTCATGTTGACGAGCACACGATTGAGTTTCTCCATCCTAGGTCTTTATGATACGCATTTGAACATTTTAAGAGGTTGGAGGCCCCCAGGGCAGATTAGCAGCCGCCTGCCCGGTGGTGCTGTCATGGAGAGGATGAGAAACGGTGACGGGATACCCGGCCTTGGATGGTCTGCGAAAGAGGATGGGGATCCTCAGCGAACGGACAGAATAGGACGAGCTGCTCGGCAGGGCCAGAAGTCGCTGGGGAAGATGCCCACGCAATGGGAAGGGACAGAGAAAAAGTCCCTGGCTCCACAGTCCCCTGAGGATACTGAAACTGGAGTGGCCGGAGGCCTGACTGGAAGCTGTGCACCTGTGTTACCCCAGAGACGGGAAGACCTGGCTGGTCCCTGCACCCCGGGCATTGTGGCAGATGCCGCTGTAACTCCTAACCTGAGAAAACTACTTTGCCCAGGGGTCAGATGTGTGACTGCAGCCTCCCCCTTGTCCTTGCCAAGCAAGGAGTGAGTGGGGAGCCCAGATCTTCATGTGTACCATGCAGACAGGTGATGTGCACGCCCACATTACTGCTGCTGGGGGCCCCGGGCAGGGCAGGAGGTGAAGGGCCTAGCACTGCTGAGCCTGAGCAATCCTCCGAACTACACATCCTGCCGTCCTGCCAGACCTGGGAAGAGCACATGGCCAGAGCCCTTGGCATTCACTGCCCACAGCCAGGGCAGCTGGATTCCACCATGGCTTCTGCTACCGAAGAGGCCCTGGGCAGGATGAAAGCCATTGCAGCCATTGCCATTGGTTCTGGGCAGTCTGCACCCCACGGGCCTGCACCACCCTGCACAGACACTCTGGGAGTTATGCCCTGCTCTGCCCACATGCCCTGCCCACTGCTCTGTGGTCACCTGGCCAGGCACATAAATGTCATGTCCTGAGGACCAACTACATCCTGAGTTGGGGGTCCTACTACACCCAGTGCATGAGCTGTGACCTTCCGCTCCCTCTACACCAGGGGCCTCTTCCCTGTGCCCCATGGGCCTGTAGAGTACTGTGCTCTGAGCACCTGCTATGCCCTGCGTCCCACCGTGCACGGACCTTGCCCAACCTACACACCTGGTACCTGGCGACCCAGGACTGCACATGTGCACTCTGTCCCAGGGTCCTCCCTCCATCCTGTGGGTATGCCCTGTCCTTTCCACCAGCTTTCCTGGGTGTGCTCACCTGGCACCAGGGGCTGGCCCTGCCATAGCAGCCTGGTGACAGCCCAGAGGAATAGGGGATACGTAGTAGAGCAGCAGTATTAAAGGCTCACGGCGCATTTGTTCCCTTTCCTGCCTGCTCATCCTTCCAGAGCAAGACCTACTCCTGCCATGCAGAGACCCAAGCCTGTCTTGACCCAGCAACAGAAGTCTCAGCAGAGGACAGGTGTACCACATCTGCTGTGGATTGAGCTGAGAGAACTGGCCCAGGTGAGAAGGCACAAGCATAAAAACCTCTAGCAATGTGGAAAAAGAGGCTGTCTCCGCACCCTCAAAGGATCATAGCAGCTCTCGAGTGGTGAACTCCAACCAAAAGGAAACTATAGAAATGACAGATACAGAATTTGGATTATGAATGCAAGTAAGATGAACGGAAACCAAAAGGAAGCAAGAGTAGCTATTCTCATAGAAGATAAAATAGACTTTAAATCAATCATAGGTAAAAAAGACAGAAAAGGGTCATTATATTATGATAAAGGGAGCAATTCAGCAAAAAGATATAACAATTCTAAATATAGATACGCACCTAACACAGGAACTCCCAGAATCATAAGTAAAATACTATTAGATGTATACAAAGAAATAAATAGCCTTGGTATAATTTCTAGGGAATTCAATACCATAGTGGCAGAACTGGACAGATAATTGAGGCAGAAGATAAACAAAGAAAGACTGGACCTAAACATAACTCTAGAATAAATGAGCCTAACAGACAACCTCAGAACATTCTGCCCCCAAATTGCAGAATATACATTCTTCCTAGCATGTAGGACATTTTCCAAGGTACATCATATGTTAGGTTACAAAATAAGTATCCGAAAATTCACAAAAATTGAAATCATTTCATGTGTCTTCTCAGATCACAGTGGAATAAAACTAGAAACTAATTCCAAGAAGAATTCTCATCTGTACAAAATTATGCAAATTAAACAACCAGTCACAAATGATCCTGAATTGAATGACAAAACTAAGGTGGAAATCAAAAGATTCTTGAAACTGAATGACAGTGATGATGCAAGCATGCAAAATCTATGGGATACAGTAAAACCAATGCTAACAGAAAAAAAAAGATAGCCTTAAATGCTTACATCAGCAAAACAGAAAGATCCCAAATTAACAGTGTAACTTTATACCTCAAAAAACTGGAAAAAGAAGAACAAACCAAACCCCAAGCCAGGATAAGAAAAGAAATAACAAAGGTCAGTGCAGAATTAAATGAAAGTGAATCAAACAAACAAAATAAAAAGGATCATTGAAAGAAAAAGGTAGTTATTTGAAAAGATTAAAAGGTAGTTATTTGAAAAGATTAAAAAAAAAAATGATTGACCTTAGCTAGATTAACCAGAAACAGAAGAGAAAGGATACAAGTCAGCGCAATCAGAAATGAAACAGAAGACATTAATAATGATACCTCAGAAATACAAAATGTTATCTAAAAGATTATGAAAACCCCTATGCACAAAAGCTAGAATGTGTACAGGAAATGGATAAATTTCTGGAAACACATGCCCTCCTAAACCTGAATCAGGAAGAAATAAAAATCCTGAGCAGACCAATAATAAGCAATGAGATTGTTATAGCAGTAATAAAACAAAACAAAACAAAACTACCAACAAAAATGTCTCTGGACCAGATGGATTCACAGCTAAATTCTACTAGACCTACAAAAAAAGAACTGGTACCACCCTACACAGAGATTATTACATAACATTGAAAAGGAGGAAATCTTCCCTAACTCATCTAATAAAGCTGGTATCACCTTGATACCAAAGCCAGGAAAGGACACAACAGAAAAAGAAAACTACAGACCAATATTACTCATGAACATAGATGCATAAACCTTCAACTAAATACTAGCAAATGGAATTCAACAGCATATCAAAAAGATAAGTCAATGTGGGAGGCTGAGGCAAGAGAATCGCCTCAGCCTAGGAGTTGGAGGTTGCTGTGAGCTGTGTGACGCCACGGCACTCTACCAAGGGTGACAAAGTGAAACTGTCTCTACAAAAAAAAAAAAAAAAAAGATAAGTCACTATGACCAAGTGAATTTCATCCAAGAGATTCAAGGTGCTGGGATGGTGTACAAATCAATAATCATGGTTCACCACATAAACGGAAGCAAAAACAGGGACCACGTTATTATTTCAGCAGAGACAGAGCCTCAGTCTCTTGTCACTGGCTAGTGTGTCTAGTGTTACGGTAACCTCAAATTCTTGGGCAGGTGTCTTTTTGTTTAAGGATTTTTTTCCCTTTGGGTGGATACCCAGCTGTGGGATTACTGGATAAAATGGTAAGTCTTCATTTATTTCTTCTAGGAGTCTCTATACTATTTTCCATAGAGATTGTACCAGTTTTCAGTAATTAATTGGAGCTAAACCATGGGCACACGTAGGCATGAAGAGGTGACGGTGTTGGAAGCCATGAAGGGGGGAAGGTGAGAGGTAGTAACTCCTAAAAGCTTACCTACTGGGTACCAGGCACACTACTGTGATGATGGGCACGTTGAATACCTTGACTTCAGCATTATACAGGGATCCATGTAACAAAAACATTTCTCTCTCTCTAATACTTTGAAATTAAAAATAAGTGATTTAAGAAGATACATCAAAATACGTTAGGGGATTTTTATATCTGCAAAATCTACAATGGGTACTACAATCTATTTGCCCATGAGCCACCACAATCACTGACTGAGATAACTTTATTCTGCTCTCTTCCAAGTTATGTTAGCCATTGTTTGAGCTCCATGGATTAGGGTAACTGATAGTAGGTTCTGATTCAAATATGTTTTAAATTATTTCTCTGTATGAGAATATGCATCTAGGTATGTTTGAGCGAGTGAATGATCGTGAAAGTTGTGAAAGCTGACTCCCTTATTGTGGTGTAATATAACTAAATATGACATTTGTTTAATTTAGTTGTGCCGTTGTATACATATAAACACCTACGTAACAACCATTTTACCAAAACCGTGTCAGTTCCTTGGCTACTGGTTCTCGCACTGTTACCTTTTATTTATGTGTATTATACAGGCCTTGGACATATGGGGGGAAGGCAACCTTAGAACTCCAGACCATTCTATGTGAAGAGATTTAAGGATCATAGCATGAAATAGGTGGCTACATGCAGACGTGTGTGAAGCAATCATTTTACTCATAAATTAAAGAACATGTGAAATGTGAGCTAACATGCAGTTCACACTGATTCCAGGAATCCACACTGGGCAGACAGTCAGGAAGGTCTAAGACAGGACAATTAACTGAAGTACCTTTTTCGAGGAAGGTTGGCATCACGGAAGTATAGTAGCCATCTCCTGAGCTCAGTCATTGGGAAATTGATAATAAAGTCAGAACGTTCAATCCTTGTTCTACTAGAAAGCAAGATCCAGAAATGCAGGATGGAAATTCTTAAGTACATAAAAAAATAAGCTTGCTAAAAGCAATTTCTCAGCAATGGAGAAAGTGAGGACAATAATATCTGAATGCATCCCTGAAAACAAATGCAACTTGACATTTTAATATTCTTATTAGACCCAAATATAGATAATTATAGACAAAAATCACTCAAACAAAAAGCAAAAATCCAAAACATCTCTGCTGAAATTAAAAAAAAAAAAAAAGGAAGATAGTGGGTTAAATAGAATTAAACAGGTTATTTTACTTCTCCTGCAGGGCACGACAGAGTCTCTTAGTCCATTAATATAAAATGTAATGTCCAGAAGAGACTGATGTATACAGTTTCCCCAAACATTTGATCTGTCATAGTTTATATTACAGCATCTCATGGGACTAATGTCCTGTAAAATTCCAGTAGCCCAAGTTTATCTACCATTAGTAGAAGCTAACCTCAGGAAAACTCAGGGAGGGATCCCAGGGATGGGTCTACTGATTGTTCTTCAAAAAAGGCAAAGGCAAAAGGGATCCCCACAGAGGCTCCAAGGAGAATCAGGTCTGTAAAGCGTTCTGCTTGTGGTGATGGTCTGTGAAGCAGGCAGTCTCTCATCCAAAATGGCACAGACTCTGAGGGGATATAACTGAAATGTGTAAAATTATAAATGTTAACCATAGATTGCCCATAGCAATTTGCAATTCAATCAGATTCTAGAAAATGGAACTGGCTACATAAACCCTTCCCCTTCTCCCTGTCTGAGGGTAAGATGTCTGTAGAGGTTTGCTTACAGGAAATGAAACTTTTAGAACTATATCGGAACTTGTGGTGATGACGGCGAGTGAGAAAGAACACCAGCGGCGTGAATGAATCAGTTTGTCAGAAACAAGAACAGGCTTTGACAATGTTGTGGCTCCAACAGCGTATCTGAATGTGGCAAGACTGATAAGAAATATTACATGGTCAGAAACACTTAGTGAAAGAATGGATAAAGATATGTTCTAAGGAGAGCAACTGTGCGTTAGAGAGTTCACAAAACATTTTCTTTTAAGATAAGAAAAAGTAGAAATTTCACAATTAATTACAAAATTGTGATGGATTGGTCTATAAATTAAAATTAGAATAAATGTTTCTCTCTTTCCCACCCCAAGAGAATTTTGATTCCTAAAAACTAAAGTGAAAAGTGTTTACTATGTCTGCACGATATCCAGAAAAATACAAATAGATATCTGAAATGAACTTTGTCTTTCTAAAGATTGTGATATCTGAAATGAACTTTGTCTTTCTAAAGATTGTTGAATAGCCTATGAGTGACAAAGATTTAGCACTATATCACCTTTTGATTGTTTACTAGGAAGGGTATAGTTAAGTAATTGAACAAATATGCTTGCTGCAGCAATGGAAGGAATCAGATGTGTGTAGGAGCCCCTGGGAAAGATGATAGTATCTGAATTTAAAACAAAGACAACTCAACATTTTAGTGTTATTTAACCAATGGAGTATGAATGGATATGTAAAGGCTTTGATAATGCATTTCCTCTCAATAACTGTGTTTCTTTGTAAATTTCTGGTCTTGAAAGGAATTTTGTCTTGAAAGCCCCTGCCTTTATAATTCTCAAGATCAGTAGCCTGAGATGACACTACAAAAGGCTACTTGAGATGAGAGTGACCACATTTAATGGTATTGACCAGACAACTCAATAAAATAGTTATTTTCAACAATCTTTTCCTAGTAACTAGAAGAACCGTATTTTGAAAAGACAAATTCTTATGTTTTACATAGGAAACAAGATATCAGTGGCTTTACCTATATCATGCCCCACCAGGAAATTTAATTTGATTAGTGTTTTGCATGTTTTAAAATATTATTTCTATCTGGACATGTGCAAGGCTCCACAGGGTGGAGTTAGGGTTTGGGGGTGGTTATTCCATGATAAATTCCACAATGATCACACAAAGTAGAAGATACTCTGAGAGAAAATATACAGCACAGCCAAATACACACACACACACAGAAGAAAACAAATACATACACATACACACACTCACAAGAAAACAAATGAAAAGAACAAAATGAAAATGCGCTAAATCTATATTGTATATTATTGGGACAGAGTAGTTAATGAAGGTAAAATAAGAACAATTGCTCAAAGCTTTTTGTCTTCATTTTGAACTTTAAACAGATGGCTTATTTGAGTTATCTGCTTATAAGTGTGTGATTTGTGTGAGTGTACGTATGTGTATAATCTTTTGCTCATTGCTTTTGTCAGAAACCATTAAATTCTGCGCCCAGAGAAATGTAGCAAATCAGCTTCTAGGACATGCTAGTAACTTGTAATTAATTGTATAAAATTATTTTACAAGACCAGGCAATGGTTCTACATTTTATGTTATATTAAAAACTGAGAAAACATCATTTGTGAAATCTAATAAAGTAGAAGAACATTATTATATTCATATTGAAATTGACTAATCTGAGAGGATTAAAGGTACCTTGTGGAGTATCTTGTGTTAGTTGACTAATTCTTCTCCTTATTAAGGTTTAGCTGTAATACCTACAAGTAAACATCTATTCAAAATAACTTCATAAACATTTCTTAATCATCACAGATAGAATATTGTTTGCTGTGTTAATGCAGATTAAATAGCATAAATTTACTTTCATCTCCCTTTTAAGAAAACAAAATTTGGAGAACAGATTAGTGAATGGCAGAGCTGTCACCCTTGATAAAGCTGTCTCACATCTTTGGAGAGCTTAAACATGATACACTGAAGTGTGCTCACTGCCCCTTGTGAACAGTAAGTGGTTTGTAAGATAAAAGAGAGAAACCAGAAGTGAGAAGGTTTCTGTTACAAACCTAGTCATATCATATAAAGGGATGGTGTAGATTAAATCCCCACTGCTACCCCTTCCCCCTCCCTCTCACTCCCCAGAATTTCATCTGTCCTCTACGACACACAACTGCGCAGGAGACATAGAATCATGTTTTTCACAGGGGTTTGAAATGTCTCTGTGGTCATGGTCTGGCAGTAATTGAAGCCATATGCTGCGGGTCAGGAGAAAAGCTATCTTGAAACAGAAGAACCCATCGCTTGGCCTAATGACCTTGGGAAAGTTTAGTCATTTCAATGAATTTACCCCTGAAGCCGTGTGGGGGTTGTTTGGGCTGTTTTTACTCCATGCAGTCTCTAAGTAGTGATTAGGGGAACCAGTATTATTCATAAAGAAGATAGCATGGGCGATAAGCAAATGGCTGATGTCAGTAGCAATAAAATTCTCTTCCAGGGCACCTGTTAGGTGATTTGTTATAGATTGATTTGCATTTCCCTTTGTGATCTTGAACTCCTTTTGGCTTCCTAATACTTTAAAACAGGAGTCTGATGGAATGAGAGATTGCATGAAAGAATTTGATTTAAGCAGAGTACTTCGTGGATATTGGAAAACCAGATTTTGTCTTAAATTACATTGCCTCTGCAATGTCAGCTTGTAAGAGAAAGCAACATGATCTTTGCAATGGCTATTGGCCCATCTCCAGTTGACACACACATGCAAGTTATATGAATCGGGTCACTTGAGGTTTCCCATTTCCCATAAAATAATGTTTACTGTAGCCTGGTGGGGCTTAGAATTGGTCCCTAAGTAATTTTTGCTCCAGTCACTTGCGGCGATCTGTGAACATGTTCCCCAAATTGACATTGATTTATGAGGCATTGGACATTTACAATGATGCTGGTAGGCACTCCTCTGATGACCAATGTCTTGGTTCAACCTATATTTGAAAAAGGATAATTTTTTTGTCTTTTGATATCAGGAAAGAGAATTTTTTCACCAATATTGAATTTTGATTATATCTATAACTAATCAGTATCTAAAATTTAGATTGGTTTTTATCAGAAAGTATCAGTATCCTACTGATGTATCTCCAAACTGGTACACATCCTGTGTTCTGTCTCTTCTCAGATTGAAAGGGACAGCAAAAAAGTTTCTTCCCTTTCCCCTTTATTCTCACTCAAGTCTGTTACTCAGCCCTCTACCTGCCCCAGGATATAAAATGTCTCTTGGAATCTCCATCTCAAATTGGCTTCATGAAAAAGTAAAGTGACCAAGCCTTGAAATCATCCCCTGCTATTCTTTTAGGGTCTTCCCCTATGCGTTCTTGTTCCTTTGGGTTCAGGGAGACTTTGAGGACTGCCATCAGTTCTCTTATCAGCCAGGACTACATACTTTAAAACTAAAAGAAAAAGAAGAAGGTTGAGTTAAACTGGCCCTAAAAATATTGATGTTCTCTCATTAGAAAGGTTGACAGGTTCTTTCAAAGAAAGGTCATTTTGGGAGCTTAAGCAACCTTTTTCACTTAACTCTGTTCTTTGCCCTTATCTGAAAGCTCATCTCACAATTCTTCTATAATATGTTATCATGATTCTGATAGATCTCAGGATGAAGAATGGAATGTGGCTTAAAGAGTGCAGGACTAGTAGGATGACACTGTGCTTTGAAATAAGCCAAAGAGATTTGTCTTCATCAGATTTTCTATAATCATGTTTCAGATCTTTTACTGCATGAATAAAATCTGTGCTATTATATTTTGTAATTTGTAAACTTTAGACCAAAACCAAGAATGACTCTAAAAGTGTTTAGAAATATTTGACAAATATTATTTTTATTTATTTTTATTTTTTATTTTTTCAGTTTTTAGCCAGGGCTGGGTTTGAACTTGCCACCTCTGGCATATGGGTCTGGCACCCTATCACTGAGCCACAGGCGCCGCCCTTGACAAATATTATTTTAAAGTTATATCTGCTCTATTACTTATACCGTAAATATTTTCTTTTGACCAATATTAGAAATCTTTTCATCGTTATTTCTATGCATTGAAGCAATTGTAAAAATAGAGAATTTAGTTATAGTTAAATGACTGGTGTTCCATAGGATAACTTTTTCACAAAGATAAAATAATGAACAAAAGAAATTAAATAAGCATTCCTTTGAGATTTCCTCTGACAATCCCCAAATCAGAGATTTTGATTGAGAAATTTCCTTCTTAATGTAGACTGAGTGAATGAACTAATTACTTTGCAGTGTGTTCTAATAAGGGCTTCCCACTGATGCGAGGGGCAAGAGGAAACCCCACAACTTTCACTATAGTGAAAAAGACAAAGGAATAACGGATCTTTGAAATACTTCCCCTAACTTTCAACATCTTTGCTTAAAGGACTGGAGACCACCTGAGAGTAGATCTCAGGAAAAACAGCTCAGATAAAACAAGAATATAGAAAGGCAGCTCTTGCCACACACAATATATTTAAATGGCAGTGCAATGCAGCTTTCTGAGGTGATCAGATAGAAGTGTCTTGGTGTGCAATTAAATTTCAGCTTTAACATCCTTCATCAAGGCAGTTACAGTAAATAAATGTATTGTAATGAAAGTTAAAAGACATGATTATAAGTAAACTTGAGTTTTGTCTTATTATCTGCCATTTGCGGGTAGGAAAACATCATGAAGAAATTGCATCTTTCTGGTAATAAAGAAATAATGGTATTATCTTGTTATTACTTATAAGGTTGATTTTAAGGATTTTCTTTTGGGTAGAGTTTTATAGAATTGAGATCATTTCATTCCTCCCCCCCCCAATACACACACATACACACACACACACATGTCCAGACTATAAGACATTCTATTGAAGCTTTTTTGTGAGTGCCTATCGTAGTACATTTTCTACTGTCATAACAGAATCCCACACAGACTAGGTAATTTATAAAGAAAAGAGATTTATTTGACTCAAAGTTTGGAAGCCTATAAAGTCTAATATTGAGGAGCTGTGTCTGGTGAGGGTCTTCTTGCTATATCATCACATGGCAGAAGGTATCACAAGACAAGAGAATGCTCCAGAGGGAGGAATGGAGGCCTAAATCATATAACTCATTCCCTTAATAACTAACCCAGTCTCACAACAACTGCCTTGAACCGTTCACAATGGTGGTGCCCCCATGACCTAATCACTCCTAATACTGTTACACTGGCAATTAAATTTCAACTTGGGTTTTGAAGGGGACATTTAAACCATACAAGTACCTTTTCTATAATCTCCCCCAAACAGTAATCTTTAGTCCTGTGTATTTCACTGAAACACTCATAATAAGAGGTATTTTCTTAAAATTGGCACTTGTCTTTATTAAAAATTATTTATAATGACATTCTTTTTGGTTCTGTTAAATGTATGTTATTGTGCTTTTCAATGTTTTATTACTAAGGCAGCTATAACGGCGTTAAGGAGGACACAGACCGACTTAGAATCAAAGCAGATACTGGCGTGCTGTCAAAGTAGGAAATGACCCTCTACTATTGTTGAGACACTTGTTACGTGCTTTAGTTCTTCACGCTGTTTTTTTATTTTATTTTATTTTTTCTGTCTCCAGAATCATTTTGTTTGGGGGGTTATTTTTTTCACTTAGCTATAGGAAGTTATTATTATTATTCATTTGTGAAAAGCCATCAACACTATGCTGAATTCTCTTTTGTGAAGCAATGAATTCCAACGTTCAAACAGAACAGGAGATAAACTCCTAGAGTTTGTCCAGGAGTCACGTCCAGGAGATATTTCTCCAATCAGATTTGGGCTCCATTTTCTGTCTTCTCAGAAATGCATTTTTATGGTTATTTTCTATAAGGTTCAAATGCCAGACTGTATGTACCTTTCTGTCTCCATTTGTATCGGCAACATAAATTCTGGCCTTCATCATTTCAAACCATTGCTGTCAATGTACCTTTCTCTCCAGCTTATCTATCCATCTTAGCACCCCTTCTTCCATCCCCAACTCTAATCTCGAGGATTAACTTTTCAAAAACAACCATCTGATCATCTCATTTCATGTCCATAAACTTTTCTTGTCTTTTTACTGCCGGGAGACTAATATAAAGTCTAAACGCTTTGTGTTAAGACTAGGGCTCGGAGAGAAAGGAATTATCTAATTTAATGGCTTCTGAAGGAATGTGAGGGTACAAACAACCAGGTCACAATATTTGAATTTGTTAGATAGAGTCCCTCTTGTAGTTGTGTCCCTCACCTGAAAGGTGTGCCATACCCCTCTACATTATGCCCATTAAGCGGGAACACCCCCAAGCTCCATTCCTCCCCTCTCCCCCCTCTCTCATTGCCCCTCCTCCCAACTTGAATTGAAATGAGTTCTTCTTCTCTCTGAGTATGAATTAGATCATCTACTGGCTTCATATTAGTATTAAGTACTTTGAATATTTGCTTTTCCATTCTTGTGATAGTTCACTAAGAAGATGTTCAATTCCATCTGGGTTAATACAAAGATTGCAAAGTCACCATCTTTTTTATGGCTGAATAGTATTCCAGGATATACATATACTACAGTGTGTTAATCCATTCTAGAGTTGATTCCCTCCTTTTCTTTCTAATACTTCAGTGACACTTAACTATTCTCTATTCTCTAAACAGAGCCTACATCTTTGCCCTCATCCATGGGCTAAAATGTCTTTCCAGCCATAACTCACCTATTGAAATCTTATTCATTCTTGAATAGCTAGCTCATGGATAGTAATGGCCTTTCAATAGCCTTTACTAACCACCCCCAGCAAAATTAACCTCTTTTTCTCTCATATGATGCCTTGTGGCATTTATTTTATGGGATTCTTATTATAACTTTGTCATATCCTGACTTTATGATTATCTTTTATATAACTTTAAATTTTTATTTCCACATTTTGGTGATTGTACATTGAGCTGTGATAAACCGTCTAGTGCAAATGCTCTTATGATGAAAGGATTTTTTTTCTTCTGGGTAGATGCCTTGTAATGGGATTCCAGGATCAAATGGGAGGTCTAATTTGAGTTCTTTGCGAATTCTCTATACTTGCTTCCAAAAAGATTGTATTAGTGTGAAGTCCCACCAGCAGTGTGAAAGTGTTCCCTTCTCTCCACATCCATGCCAGCATCTGCAGCTTTGAAACTTTGTGATGTGGGCCATTCTTACAGGTGTTAAGTGATATCTCAGGGTTTTTTTTGTTTGTTTGTTTATTTGTCTTTGTGAGAGCATTGGTGAATTTATTTCTATCTTCTGCAACATTTTACAAATGCAGGTTCATAAGAATTACTCAGTACCTATTGATTGAGTTCAGTTGAGTTTCAGAGATGGAACACTTTTTTGTTTTCTGTTTTTTTTTAAATTTTTTCCCCAAAGTCTCAAAAGATAGACAACTAAATATTTATAAATAAAAACAGAAGATAATTTCAAAAAACAGATCATGCCAAATCTTATAGACAATAGAAAAAGAAGAAATACTTCAAATTCATTCTACTTCATCTGTATATAAAAATACAGATACTAAAATTGGATAAATATATTATTATAAAGGGAAATTACAAACATATTTCACTTATAAATGGGGATGCAATATCCTAAACAACATATTAACAAGTTGAATTAAAAATTATTGTTCAAATAATTAAATCCAATTCATGTGAGAATTAGTCACTATTTTCTTTTCTTTTCCATTCCCCCACCCCTCCCTCCTTCTCTCTATGCTCTCCCATCCCCCCCCAACATGTCATTAATTGTCATTAATTGACCTCATATCAAAGTTGAATACATAGGATTCATGCTTCTCCATTCCTGTGATGCTTCACTAAGAATAATGTGTTCCACCTCCAGGTGGATCTCAAGGTAGTTTTAATTTACATTTCTCTGATGAGTAGGGACAATGAGCATTCTTCCAGGAATAAATTACCAAGCTGTGGTATATATATACTATAGAATACTATTCAATCACTAAAAAAGAAGGAGACTTCACATCTTTTGTTTTAACCTGGATGGAGGTGGAACACATTTTTCTTAGTAAAGCATCACAAGAAGGGCGAAGTAAGAATCCAATGTACTCAATTCTACCTTGAAGGCAGTAGATGAGCTAATACAAAGGGCAGGTGGAGGAATGAGAAAGTGGAGAGAGGGGAGGAAGGAGGAGGGTGTGGATCCTAGTATGGCACAATTATAAGAGGGACTTTATCTAACAAATGCAATCAGTATCACCTAATTCTTTGTACCCTCAATGAATCCCAAACAATTAAAAAAAAGTTTTTATGATGCCTAACCTTCTAGTTAGTAAGAATTTCTGTCAAATAATCTTTGTATATCACTGACTTATTAATATATTGTAGACACAATTATATTTGTAGATTATATGACTGAATAAAATTTCACGATAATATATTCTTCTGATGGAATTTTTTAACGTAACATTACTCAGAATTCCTTAGTCAGCAAAGAGACAATAGTGCATCATTCTCACACTCTTTTGAAGCACATGTTTATTCAATGCCCACCTTCTCACAAACACATATTTAATAAAAAAAATGGAAAAAAAATCTGTAGCTTTATTATATGCTTAGCCAAGAAATTCTTTTGCAGTTCTAAGGAAAATCTCCAGCAAACCCAATTACTCTCCCAGCAATGCACTTCAAAGGAGAGAAGAATGCGTTTCTTGTACAAAATTCCTGGATATGTTTGATCATTAGTCAGGGCAAGTAGTTTGACTTGAGGCTATTTACTCAGCAGGAATAAAAAGTACAGCGTTGCTTCAACCAAGAGGAGTGCCCCATACCTTCCCCAAGCAGAATTTAATTTGATCTGTCAGAGAAGGTACAGAGATTTGCTGTAGAAAATGAGTCATGATCAGTAAGATTTGGCTGACTTTGGGGCTATTAAAAATGTTCCTTTTCCCCAAACGGCATTTTTCAGGAATAACAATAATAGAGATACTTGGCAACAAGTAATTGACCAAGAACCTGAGAATTTCATAGCAATACTTAGCACTGAAACACTTTTTGCTTTTTTGAATCTAAGCCAAATACAGTTGAGTATTTTTTTTTTGTAGTACATGTAATCATTCTATGGCTGATATTTATTTGATCTAGGAAATGCCAGAAAATATTTTTGATGTAGTAAAAAAATGCATTATTAGAAGTCTAATTACAAATCTATTAAGAAAAAATGGCTTTAAAAATGTCAACTTAAAATAAAAACTAAATACATATTTCATTGTATGAGGAAGATTTCACACTTTCTGGGGGAAAAAGTTACCTATTACCTTTAATTATATATTTATCCAGCACTTTAAATTTTAATTAAATTTAATTTCAATTATAAAATGTTCTTTACCATTTTAATACATTCCTCAGCTAAAATTCCTAATAATGAAAAATTCTCATGATTTTCTTCAATTTTTAAGAAAATAATGTTTTTAATGTAGAGAAAATAAAGAAGCTGGTATGCAGTCATAGTCGCTTTAGAAAAAAATCAGTTTTTAATTTTTCTCCATGAATATTGTTGAAAGAAATAACTATGTTTTCATCTTTAGACAAACTAAAAAGAAACCACCAGTGAATTTCTTATCATTATCAGTTACTTTTTAAAAAGTGTAAAACTACTTCCATACATTAATTTAAAAAAGTTAATGCCCATATTCTAATGGGAGTGTTAGTTTTTCTCACAGTGAACTCTAATGAGTTTATGAATGTGCTGCCATGTTTATGGTAGAGGCTATGCAAATTGGACTGATGTTTATTTATGCATACATTCCATTTGGGAATATACTTAGGGACCATAAGCTTGCTAGAGAGTTTGTTCCAGGAAAGAAAATATCTAAAGAAGTCTTCTTGTCCTAGGAATGGAATTAAGGTAAAATTAACAAGGAATTGAAGTTATCTTTGATCATGATCTTTTATTCCATTTTTATTCGCTTTGAGGAAGTGTTGCCTGTTTTTTTGATGTTCAGCAGAGCAGTACAATGCAATACACAGAAGCATAATGTTGAATTTTCATAATAATGTTTGTGATGCAAATGAGGCACACTTCAAAAAGTAGGTTGATTAGCATTTCTTGGTTAGATGACAGTCCCCTCTTTAAAAAAAAAATTGTTCATTAGTTTTATCGGTGGATTACATATCCAGATTTCAAATTTGAAGTGCATAGTTTTTGCTTATAATTATAATGTGAATTTAAATAGTTTTAGATTGTGCATTTAAAATAATTCTTCTGTCACTGAATTATGCACTGAATTAATGAGCTGTTTGCCACCTCAGAGCCCTTTGCTTTGAAATTCAGTCCAGTATAAAGTGAACTCCAACAAATTTAGGCCAGCAGCTCACAGAAGGTTGTAGGATTAATGAGCTCCAGGGGCTCCATGACTCCCGTAGAAGCATATATCACCAAATTCTAGTCTTAAGGAATATCATTCTTATGCAAGAAGAATATGAGAAACTGAATATGGAAAAATGGTGTTTTACAAAATGATTTGGTAATTGCTGATGAAGAGTGTTCTTTCATCTCCCTGGAGATGAAACAAGAGAGATGCACCCAAGACCGGAGTCTTTTACTTTTTATAACTGGAGTGAAATTAAAATTGATGGATATTTTAATAAGGCTACTAATGTAGGTGAAACTATTTTCCTTTATAGCTTGTTATACAACTCTTTGTATTCATTCCACTTTTTGGTCTTTCCAGGGCTTGGGTGAAGAACTTACACAAATATACTTCCAAATATACTTTTACCAGAATACATTCTGGGGAATAGTAGCCCATTTGTAAAACTTTATCTATCTCCCGAGTTTCCCTGGAGGAATGACCAGCGTTTGTCTCCTTTTAGCTCTTCTTGAGGCATCTTCTCAGTCTATACAAAAGAAAAGAAAATGGGAGAGAAAGTTGTCCCTTGACCTTGAGCATTTCTTGGGAATCCAACAGTCCCCCTCTTTTAAAAATAATGTTTATCAATTCTATGAGTAGATTATATAACCAGATTTTCATCTTGAAGACAAACCAAACTCTTTCCCTCTGGGGAGAATGTATCTAGCTGAGGTTTTACCATCTAATTAGGACAGCCTGGGCCAAGGATGGCAGATTCACAGCTATTATTTAGATACTCTTCATTCTCAGGCTGATGGCACTCATCAGTCATGGCATTTTTCTCGCAGAAACAGCACCCTATCTCACAAAAACATAGCCTGAGAATTCCTTTAAATTCTGTACTGTGATCCGGCAACCTCTACTTGTGCCTGGAGTTTGAAAGTGAGATGAACAATTTGCTGGCTCTGGCTAGGTCAGCCGTCTTTGCCACAGTTAGGCATTCTGACCATTTGGACAGACCTTTGAAATCCAAACCCATCTTACACTTCTAATTAGATGTTAAGATGTTAAAATATAGGCATCTTTGAATTAATGAAATGTCTCCTCCCACCTATTTCTTCTTAGCCAATTATGGTTGTCACTTAGATTTCATTCCACCAACTTAATTCAGATCTTACTTCTGATCTCACCATTGTTTTACCAATATAGTAAAATATTTTCTAACGAATAAAATGACATCCTTGAATTACAGGCGTGTTAGTTTTGCAATTCTACCTTTGGTGTGCTGGGGCTGTCAAAAGTGGGGAGCAAAGTGTGGGCCTACCAAATATTATGTGATGTCCTTCCTCACTTGCCAAATAGTAACTCTAAATGGTAACATCTAAAAAGCCAGGACAGATTGTAGTAGCAAACAGTCATCTCACAGCTGATAGAAATAGGCTCCCAATCCTTACTATGGCATTTGTGTGCAAATTTGGATTCAAGAAAGCCATAGAAATTGAATCTTCTTCTGCTTCAATCACTCCACCCAGAAATCTACCAGAGATTGTGATCTTTCTGTATTGGATTTCTGAGAAGCAGGTTTCTTACAGATGACAATGACTTAAGGAAGTAACACTAACTTGTGGCAAAAAGAATGTAGGAGGAAAATCCATAGTAGTTTAAAAGTAGAGGGCATTTCAGGTCATCTGGGACATTGCAAATTCTGCCTGCAGTTTGTTAAGCTGGAAGACCAAGAGTGTGAAGATAAGCCCAGAAGATGAACATCTCATGGCTTCAGTACAGGGGTGATATGAAGCTCTTTGACTGTTCTAAAATCTTTCCTAATAAAGCATAAAGCATTTGGAGGAATGCTCATAAAGATATGCAAATGGAATTTGAAATAGAAAAATGCAAATCAGTTGAGGTGGCACAGGGCCAATTTACCCATTTACTCTCAGGGAATATCAGAGCTTCACAGTTGAACTTGAGGAGAAATGTATACATGTTGACCTCCTTCAGGTAAAAATAGAGTTAGCATGCAGCTAGTGTTAAATATTTGAGTTTTGTTTGCCACAGTGGGATTAGGGGTACTTCAAGTAGAGTATATACTTGGCACCTTTATACCATTTTAGGAGCTGTTTAGTCTCCCTGATGAAAGAGAGATGAGATTATCCAGGATACCATACACTGGCAGGTGTATTTTGGAATATTCTGATCTCAGATGCAACTGAACATTCTAAATAATTTAGAATATTAAAGAGCTTGCTATGCACAATAGAGTGGCCTTCCTAGTTGGAGTTAGACCTACAAACAGATAGAGATGTCTCATTAGTCAGAATGATGGTAAATTGTAAAATTTTAAAATGTTGACAGGTAAAGGATCATAGCATAAGAAAAGGTCATCGAGACGTTCAAGGCAATTAGGATTCATTAAGAAAGGTAACAGTGTTTTAGAGAGGGACAAATAGCTAGGGAAAGGAAGAGTTTAGGTCAAATTTTGCAACTTCTAATATTTTTCATGATAGCAGTGGCATTGGAGCTCTGAATATAAGGCTGTTTTAAGATTGGCAGGGCTTTTGCTATTGAAAAACAAGGTCTCACCCTTTATTTATTTATTTTTTGAAGTCTCTTGTCTAGGAAAAGAAGTGGCTCTATCTTGGGAGCAATGGCAATAAATACACAAAGAAGTAAGTTCTCATTGAGGGAAAGAGTTAAAAAGAATGGCTTGCTGTATTTATGATATTTTTTAAGACTATGCAGGCAATGTTTTTGGTTTTGGAACTTCTTGAACATTTTGATTATCCCTGGAGGGCTACCTCTACTAGAGTTGGATACCAAATAAGAAATTAACCTCGCCCATGAATTTCTAGTCCCCAGGGAGATGAGATTAGTATAGTGGCTAATGAATTTTGGTCCCCAGCACAGAACAATTAAAGTGGAATGAATATAGGACAGTTTCAAGAACACCAGGGGAATTTTACCAAATCCTGTTTAATCTCCCTTCATCCCATTTACAGGTCAGCTTATTAAAGTTGAGAGTTCTTGGTAGATGGCTTCCATGGAGGGGCAAATTGTATCTTTAGATAAACTATTCTAGGGTTAATTTAATTCAACTAACATTTATTCAGATTTTCACATGTGAAACATAATGCTGTTTCAGGAGTTATGGGAATACCAAATACCATAATCAGTGTGAGAAAATGATTGCCCTTCATTGACTTGACACAAGGGTCACACACACAAAGAAGAACAGTTAAAGGATAAAATAGAGCAAATATTATCGTGTAATAGCAAGTATATTTTGTTACATGTTCTTCATACAAGGTCTTATTTGCCTCTAACAACAACCCTATTTTAAGTTACTAGAGTTGTTTCGATTTTACAAATGGAAATCAAAAGTGTCCTAAGCAAGACAGTTGGTTAGTAAAGTCAGGAATTGAACCCAGGATATATAATACCAACCATGCCACAATGCTATCTTGGGTGCTAGGGAGGGACCCATAATAAAACATTTCATAGAGGAAGTGGCATGCTAATGGGTTGGAAAAATAGATGTCCTCTCAAAGGGGGAGGTATCAGATCAGAGTCGTGAACAGTCATGAACAGGTTTGAGGACAGATGAGACCTGAGGAGGAGAGCAGAGATTGGGAAGAGCATCTGAGCCTGAGGCCTCTGGAACAACTCCATGAGGGAAGGAGGCAGGAGTGAAGAAGAGGAAGGCAGCCAGCCAGGGAGACAAGGCAAGGCCAGTCCAGTACATGTGAAGTCCTGTAGGACAATGAGGTGGCCATGAAACCGAGGTACACCAGTTCAGAAAATCAAGCCCTGGGGGTGGGGGGTGGCGCACACACCACAGCATCAGCCTCAGGGAGAAAAGATGCACACAGACAGACCCCAGCAGACTTCTTGATTTAGGGGTCACTAGTGCCAGTTCTATTAGAGTGAGGGTTCTCAGTATGAAACCCTGCAATGGCCCGGGGTCTACCATATGTTTCAAAGAGGTTCCTGTCCTGAAGAAACATAATTTCTTTGAGGAGGCCAGAAACAAAAAATAGCATTTCATTATAATCTGATGAACGTGGTTATGATGAGGAATGTATTTGAGGGATGTGTTATGATGAGGATGCTGCAATGTATTTTCATTGTTACAAGGGGGTTGTGGCCCACAGGTTGAGAACCGCTGGTCTAGAGCAACCTGAAGGATCTCAGAGATTCTTGAGAAGATGGCAGTTGGATCAAGTCTTGAAAGATGGCTAAGAATGATCCAGACAGACGAAAGAAACACTGTGGAGAGACTTAGAGGTGTGGCCGAGGATGTTTGTTTAGTTAACCGTATGAGGTGAGGGTAAAGCTAATGTGAGGTTAATGTGAGCTGTGAGCTGTGGCTGAAGATGGGGCAGGGCCTGGCCTGGAAGGACTTACATGTCCCAGTGGACTCTCAGCTCTTAGCACACAGATAATCGGGAGCTGCTGCAGTGCTTTAATAGGAATCAGCTTGACTGTTTGGGTCCTCTACAGAGATTATTCTGCCTGACAGTGTGAGGGGTGTGTGTGTGTGTGTGTGTGTGTGTGTGTGTGTTTGTGTAGATGTGGATTGGACAGAGAGGCAAGTTAGGGATGTCAATAAAAATTCAGGCAAGAAACCATAACCAGAATGAGGCCAGCGAAAGTGGATTTGGGGAGGGAAGGTAAAGTGACTTTCATTATTTAAATGAATTCAGGGGTGAGGGAAAGATGGGAGCCTTTGTGCCTCCCAGGCTCTGTCCTACATAAGTATAGAAATGCTTTCATGGACTGTCTTTCTGTGAAAATCCTGACACTCATAGATGTGGAGTCTGGAGGCAGAGGACAGAGCTATGCAGAGTGAAAACCGGTGGAAAGAAAAGAGAGGAAAGCGAGAACGAGAAATGGAGAGGGCCAGCAATTACTTGCTGTCATGGCCCGTGTCTTAGGCCACCTTTTGGTTTCAGTTTTCCAGCGGTACTTTTCTTCTGTTCACCCTTTTCTCCTTTTCAATACTAAAAGAAATAAGTATGCCACATCATCATGGCTGGCCTGAGAAGAGCTTCTGGGACACGAGTTCTGGGAACACTGTGGTGGCCAAGTGCCTGCTTGTGAGATTTTATTACATGTCTGTAAGGAGCGATATGCACAGACGTTGTTGGTGAGCGTAGAAGTGACAAGAATTTAATGAGTAATGAGAAAATTTATGAGAAATCAGTAAACATAACTATAATTAAATGAGTCCCATCTAATCAGAGTGTTTTTTAGTTAGATTTGGGTGGATTTGGATGAATTCTGTGTCTCTTTAGCTAGGGGGTCAGTTTGTTCATTTGGCTGGAATCCCAGGGTAATGAGGTCAGAATTAGGGGCTTCATCTTTCTGCAGGTTATTTAGTTTTAACTTAGTCCATGACCCCAGGACACTTTCAACCTCATCATCGCCCTGACTTTTGCCTTTGAGTCCAGGGAGGCACCAATCAGAGAATCTAGATGGCACATCCGTCTTCACCAGAAGAAAGCAGAGGTCAGATAAGTAGGATTACCCATTATGTGAAAAGAACAGCCTGTGCCATCATTAGAAAACTCAGAAACTACTGTGAGAAAGGCAATAATTAGTGGCTTCTGAATGCTTGTTCTTGAATTTGATTTATAAAAAATGGGGACCTCAGAGCCTTGTTAACTGCATACCTTCGTAATGGTACTTTTTCTGTGACTGTGCTGAACCAATGAGTCACATAATACTGACAGTTGATACACCCAGAGTTAACACATGACGTATCTTACTAAGTATGCTTCAGTGGACTGCCTATTTTGAGGCTAGGATATTTTATGTTTAATTATTATGCCAATAATTGGGCTTATCTCTTGATGCAATGGAAAAGATATTTTACACTGTCAAATTATTAAGGTTATTAAAAAAAAAAGACTTTAATCTTGTTACTCAATAGTAAACATCTTTATCTAATCCAGGGAAGAATCCAGATTTTGGGGGGACTAAAATTTATACAATATTTGGAGTGAACCTTTTTTAAGAAAAAGACAAAAATATAGTATAAAATTAGGTTAAAATGATTATTTAAATTCAATCTTTCCTCTAAGGTGATAGAATTTTCAAAAGTTATTAATAGTTGAGAAAAGTTTCTCTCCATTTTATAACTCTATAATGATAATAATATGTACATTGTTAGAATTGTAGTTAAATTTGGGAAAACTTTTTTAGGCTTCTTTCTAGATGAACTACAAGATTTTAGGGCATTTCAAATTTTCTGGTGCAGGGACTAATCTCAAATACTTTTGGAATTGATTATCCTTACTAATTAGGTTGTTACCATAACTTTCTCATTTTTGCTAATTAAAAAAATATATGAACATGTAGGCACATTTCTTGGACCCTGTCAAAGGCCATAGAAGGGATCCTTTCAAAGGCATGAAAAGGGTCTTAAAGCTTAAGCTTCATTGTTTCATGGTAAATTCATTTCTGATCTGGCAGCATCATAATTTTCTAAACAGCATTGTATTCAGTACTCCAATGAACTAGCATACCCTTTCATACTTAGATGCAATAAGTTAGTTGAGGAAGAAGTCAGATTTTTTAATAAGGCACAGCTCAATTCTTATCTCTTAGTTTGACTGACATACAATGGCTTTTTGTAAGACTGTTATGTTAATATCTTTGTATCTGTTATAAGCTTTAATTTATCCCTGAAAGCTTGAAAAGAGACTAAATTCTTGTATAAGAACATGAAAATATTTTTAAAGATGTTATCTCACATGGTATGTCTTTTATAGTCCATTGACTAAATTAGTTGCGGTCACCTAAAATATTGAGTAATCTTAACAGATAATGTATACAAAAATAAAAATATAGTACGTCTAAACAATCACCTTGTACAGAGAATCTTTAACATTTTAAAATGTTGTTATTTCTAAGCCTAAAATAAAGCTATGTTATTTAAGAAAGATTATGGAAGAGATCTACAGATCTCATTGCACTTCCTGTGGCTTTCTGGTAAATTTATCAAGATCTATTTCATTGCATTAAACATACTAGGTTTCATTAAAGATGTTTGGGCTTTCCCCCTTTTTAAATTCTGCCCCCCTCTATGTACACAAATTCAGCAACCTAATCGTGTCTCCTCTGATCAAATTTAATTTGGATTTTTCCCTAGTAATGCTATCTGGTGGCAGTTGAATAGAATTTAATTAAAATAAATATTCACAAGATTTAATAGTACTTAATTATCTGATTTGACTTAGTAAAATTTGGCAAAAAGTCCAGACATTGTGAGATATACCTCTAGTACTTGACTTGGATAAATGTTTAGCGTAACAAAAGCCAGCATTCAAAAAAGGGGGACGGAGGGAAATCTGGTTAAAAAACTATCCGTGCATTTCATTAGCATTCTAAATACACAGAACATGCCCTGTTGAATTTGTGTCCACAATAAAAAATTGTGTTGTTTCTTATTTTTTTTATTTTATTACAACTATAAAATGAATGTGTGAATAACTAGGATATCTGCTTGTTAAATAGCCATTTAGATTGACAAACTATTTTCCCAAATTTGATTTCTGGGCCAGTGATTCTCAGCCTTTATTGTGGACATGAATAATCCAGGGACCATGTGAAAATATAGATTCTGATTCAACAGGCCTGGGGCGAAGCTGAGATTCTGTATTTCTAACAAGTTCCCTGGCAGTGCCCATATTGTTGGTCTGAGAACTGCTCTGAGTTACAGAGCCCCAACAGTGAAGTGGAACATAGTTGGTTTGGATATTTGGGACAATTGTTAATACCCTCATTACCATAATTGTACTGATAATAGTATTTAAATAATACTATCTCTCAACTGCAGAATGCTTTCACATATTTCCATTACCTCGGGTTGAGCTTCACATTATTTAATGTCATACAAAAGTCAACAATTAAGTTCACAAACTCATCCTAAAAAAAGTGCTACCTACCTCATTGCTTAATATCACTACAGTCACATTCAAGGCACTCCCCTTGGGAAGCTGTACACCAATGCCAGAGCCTAGTTCACCTTTCAAAGCAATTTTGGAACTCTTTTCTGGAGAATGACCATTAGAACTATAATTATACGGCACACAAAAAACACTCAACAAAAATAATGAACATCGCTTAGGCAGATACCCCCACACGTCAGCATGAACACAGCTATGAGACACTGACATATCAAGGTTATGAAACCTTATTGACTTGTTTGTAATGTGCTGCCAATAAAAGTGCATGGGGACAAGTTTGTGAACTTCATTGTCAGGCCTCCATAAGACAACAACTCTGATGTCCATTCCAGAAAAAGAGTTCCAGAATTTCTTTCAAAGGTGGACCGGGCCCTGGCACCAGTGCATTGCTTCCCAAGGGGAGTACTTCCACGATAACTGTAGTGAAGCGATTTTGAGCAATGAAGTATGTAGCACTTTTACTAGGACAAGTTTGTGAACTTAATTGTCAGAGCTAATGTGCTTTATCTCAACTTCACTGCTACTGCTTATAAAAGCCAATTGCATATGAAAAATATTTGCTTTGGAGTCTTAGATCCTATAGTCAAGTATGAACAAAACATAGCCAGATTTACCTTTCGGGACTGTATTCTCTAAGACCTCACCCATCCTATGAACCTTAGTCCCTATTTTTTGTCTTTGTTCTGCAAGGATCATGTTACTGTCTTTCATATGTGCTGGTTTTATTCATGAATCCAAATTCCACATTTAAGGCTCTCACTTATATCTCCAGCCTGACAGATCCAAGCAGGACAAAGACTCTCAAGAGTTAGAGTTATATTGACATATAATGGGAGCTGCTCCTCAACCTCCTTATGAGCGGGATTTTAATTTTTGCAGTTTTTGGCTGGGGCCAGGTATGAACCAGCCACCTCTGGTATATGGGGCCAGCGCCGTACTCCTCTGAGCCACAGGCACCGCCCATGAGCCTGATTTTAAAGCCCCTGAATATTGGTACCCATTAACTCCACACTATTTCTTTTAGACAATGTATAGAGCAAATTTCTATAGTTGGACTTCTGAGATGTGACAGGGCACTGCCAACTGCACACACATGTCCAACTATAGCCCTACAAGTTATAAATAGCCTTCATACACAAGCCTCTGAAATAAAAGCCACAATGTTAATTGGTAATGAATGTATAAAGTGAAAGTTTTGATTTAGAGCAGTGGTGCTCAACGTTCCTAGTGCCTCCTAATGCCATGGACCTTTAATACAGTACCTCATGTGATGGTGACCCCCACCATAAAATTATTTTTGTTGCTACTTCATAACTGTAATTTTGCGACTGTTATGAACCACAATTGTAAATATCTGGTATGCAGAATGTATTTTCATTGTTACAAAGGGGTCGTGGCCCACAGGTTGAAAACCGCTGATTTAGACAAAAGGAGCAGTTAGACACTAAAATATTAATTTAAAGGAATTTTCACATTAAGCTCACTAAAATTAACTAGCAATACTTCTGTGGAGCTATTTACTCAATTTGTTTTAGTAATAGTCACACTGGCAGGGTATTTCTTAGAAAGAGAGTCACATGATGCATCTTTATGACGCTTACCCATGAGAGATTTGGGACATGTAACAAGGTGACCAGTATGCCACAAGGGGGCAACTGGGAAACGTGACTGACCCAGCGCAGGGGTCTGAATGGGATTCTGAACAAGGGTAAGACTAGGTGGCGGTGACCTGTAGGGCCTTTGGCCAGAATAATTTCTTAGGTGCTTATTTTCCCTACCAGTCGACCTGGAAGGGATCCTTGAAGTGACACAAAAATCTCAATACTTCCTAAGTGATTCTGTGGTAGGAAGGAAAAATGGAAAAAAAGCAATTTGGATATAGGTTCTGGCTTGATTATGTAGGAGAATGAGTAATCTGTATGATCTTAGGATGATAGAGCTGGGGTTGGTGGGAAATCTGATAAGTTAACACCCCATCTAGAGGATGTTATTCTCGAAGTAGCTGGAGCACTGCTCTGATGTGTCCACTGGGCTGGGTGAGTCATTAAGGACAGGAGGTCCATCATCTTCCTTCACGGGGATGACCGCCATAGGGTGCTCTGAGGACGACTCCGCGTAACAGCGGCGTGACCAGAACATGTTTTCAGACCTATCTGAGACTCGGTTTATCTTTCTGTAAAATGGTGATAGAAGTAGTACCATCCCAGAGGGTTACTGGGAGGATTAAATGAGTAAAGTGAAACTCATATGACCTAACATAAAGATTCCTAGAAAAATATAATTATAAATATAAGTTTCCTTTTACTCACATTGGGATTTGGCTTTGATTTAGAGGGAAAGAGGCAGTAAAAAAATTAAGTACTGATTTAAAGGACTTTTCAGGTAAGGCCAATGAGGTTAAATAATCACTAGCAATTAAAACTTTTACATAGTATTATCTAAAAGGGCTTCACTGCCTAGCAAATAGGAGGCATTCTATAAATGTTTATTATTATATTAATTGTGATTACTGCTGTGGATTTAAGAAAAAGACAAGGACCACATCTTTAGAAATGTTTTAATTCATATAATGTGCTTAAAACTGGGTTTGTGTTAATGTGTGCTCAATAAACGCCCATTGTTATTATTGGAATTACTTTTATCATCCCAGTACTCACCCTCAGCTGACTTCTGGAGTATCCATCATAGCAAATAACCCAAATGATAAATGTAGTAAATATTCATTGGATGTTTACCTTTTAGGGCAACTATTAACCCATTGGAGTGGAAGTTTTCTGAGTTTTTCTGTTCTAAGCCACTGATACCTTTATTTCTGCTATTGAGATAATTTTTTTACAGCCAATATTTTTTCCATTTATAGTGTCTTCTATTTTTCCAATGTAGTCTCAACTGCCCTTTATTTATTAGGTTAACTCTCTAAAATCATCTATGAGACGGAGCCATGATATGTATTTGACGACAATGTCAGGTTTACGGTAATGGCCGTTCCCAGTTGCCTGAAGTATTAAGTAGGAGAAACTCTGGTGGAGCGTTAGATCAGGAGAAGGCTGTCTGGAGGTTCCTCTGTCCAGCGTCCTGATGCCACGGATGAGGAGACCTGACTTGTCCAGTGTCACCTAGCAGGTCAGAGGCTAACTCAAGACAACAGTCCTAAAGGCTGTATACTACCAGGTAAGTTGTGTGAATGCACACATAAGCATATCCATTAATTTCAGATGGCTAGGAATGAAAATTAAAGCTATGTAAGGTTCATAAGTAAATATCATAGCTGGAGGAGGAACTTGTGATAGAACAAAATAATCTAATATATTGTCCGGCTGCTTCCTAAATTGTATAGATTACTATTTCATTTCTGAATATAGCCTCAAATAAACTGAAAAGGACATCTCTTTAATCCTTGTCAAATGTAGGATATGTCATAAGTGCTTTAGACTTTGAGGAGGGACAGGTGAAAAATTTAAGGGAAAGAATTTCTGTAAGACCCTGAATTAATGCTTACTGGGGGACAAGGGACACAGGCTGTGCGGATAATTCCACTTTCTCTCCTCATCCCCTCTTTGTGGAGGGGCTGGGAGCATTCACAAGAAGGAAGAGGCCTAATTTACGGGAGAATGAGAACTCTTTCCAAGCCTGTGGATAGGAAGCAACTCTGGGCCTCCTCCTCCCTCCCTGCGGGAAGCTGCTCTCTGTGATTGGGACTCCTGGGTGCTCTGTTTGCCTAATTGCAACTTGTGCTTATGCCCTCCAGTTCTCACTGGCCCCTTTGATGCTTTTCAGCAGGTCCTCTCAAAGCAGCAGGACAAAATGGGAAGGTAAGCAATCCCTTCACTTAAAAGAGGGCAGCAAAACCCAGGTGGGGGTTCCTGCTGAGACGCTCCCTTCCAGGGCTGTGACCACACTGCCTAAGCAAACACTGTGACTAGTGCCAGCAAATGAAATTTACAGTCTTCTTACCCTGCAAGCCACAGCCAGCATCCTGTCCCACTCTCCAGAATAAATTCAAAGTGGTTAATTTCTTCCAATCTTTCCTCTAGGTTTCTCTTTTGGGTATGTAAGGCCTGAATTAGATAGTCTTTACCTCTAACTAGATCCTCATTTAGAGATTTTTAAAAATTTTGCTCTGTTTGTTTATCTCAGTTCACTATTTCTAGTCTCTTACCCAACAAAGCAGCTTAACAAAGGATCATGGTAGGAAATACAATTTACCCCAGATGGCTTAAATAAAGAGAATTTAATTAAAGGAGTACTTACAAAAGTGCAGGCAGCGCTGAGGAAACTGACCCAGATGTTGAGTCACACAAAGATAAGCAACTGATGGAAAAAAGAGGCTGTGGGATCCCAGGGAGGACAGGGCACCCCTGAGAGCTCTTCTCAGTCTTGCCTACGCTCTGGAATTACCGGGAGCAATTGAAACATGCTAACACCTGGGCTCCACTCCTCAGAGTCTCTGAGAATTGATCTTTTTTGTATGTGTGGCCATTAAGAATTGTAATGTGCAGCCAAATGAGAGAAACACAGTCACACGGGAACCTGGACACTGATGGAAATAAAGTAGCAGAGCCAGGAGCAAACAGGGAAGAGGATGCCCCGGCCTTGTCCCCTGCTCTCTGACAGCTCACTGGTACCGCCCATCAGAAGGTGACCACGAGATGCTGGAGTGACACACTCTGCACGGTCAGGCTCTGCAGTAGGAGAGAAAAATGGGTAAACAACCAGCTTGGAGCTGATAGTGAAACCCCACAAACAGCTTCATAACCCCAGAAATCAGAAGTAAGAACTGAGTCCCACTCTCCATCACGGTGGCTCACTCATGCTCTTTGGTCTTACTCCCAGCATCCTTTAGGAAGATGCACTCGGAGTGCGCCAGCCCCCTCTGGCTTCTCTTTACAATATTACTCATGAGTATCTTTCTGTGGTTTTCTTGCTGCTGGTCAAGCAGGACCCCAAGGTCCACTAGGACACACATACTTACGGCATCATGATCTGAAAAGCTGGTGGGAGACATGAAATGCAGATTCCCAAAGCAAAGTGGAACATCAGAGTTTGTTTTTTCCATAGAGAGTATTGAGACCAGGACAATGAGTTGTTCCCACCTGCCTTTTATCTGACAGGTGACACAGTGGGCACAGAATTGTAGAATAGGGCAGAAGTGAACATTGCAGTTGGTATATTCATTCTAGTGAGGGATTTTGAGCAATGAGAAGCACATTCCTACCTCCATTTAAATAACAATGCAAGATGCAAGACTTCAATTTAAATAACAATGCAAAAATGTTGCTGTGTACATCAGTTTCCCCCTTCTTTTACGCAGAAGATGGGCCCTGACGGCAAATTTAATTTCCCCTTAGATGAAGCCACACTCTAGTTCCCAATAAGGACTTAATAGCATTCACGAGCCACTCTGTCCAACTGCAAGGGTTAGCTTCAAACGAGATCAGTAAAGCAGAAGCAAACTGCCCATGGATGCTTTACCAATGTCTTTTACAATAAACCTCTAATTTCACCAGACATTCATAGGATGAAAAATGGGATTTCTGAAGGGCAGCAGCATTTCGTAAGTGGCATTTGCAGTTTTCCCAGTGCACATATCTGTGGATTCGTGCACAGCAGTGTTTATGTGGGGGCACATTTCATACTGTGGGCTCCTCGTCCCTTCTGATTTCTCTGGGCACATGTCACATCATGGATTCCTTGTCCCTTCCCTTTCCCTTCTAAGTCACAGGGATATAGGCCACTTTAGATGTCTCTGTAAAGCTTCAGGAGTGCAGGAGGGTAAGGGTGAGGAAATAAAACAACGATATTTATGGGTGTTGTGAACGTGACTATGTTAGGGCAAATGCTTCTGGCTAAATAACTTAATTTTAAAATGTCTGCTACAAATGCAATTTGACCAATTTTGGCAATAAAAAAGTATGTTGGACAGGAGGGGAGAGGCTCAAGGTGAAGATTCCTAGAAAAATATAATTATAAATATAAGTTTCCACATTGGGAAGAAAAAAAAAGACATCTGGATTTGTATATGGCATTAATCACGTGTGGAGAGGAAAAAAAAGCCATACTCTGTAAAATAATTTGTGGAGGTTTATTTTGAGCCAAATTTGAGGACCGTGAACTAGAGCTATCCAAGAAGCCTTGAGCAAGTGGACTTGAGGTGGTTAGGAAACAGGGATTACAGATGAGGTCATATATCAATAATGAGGTCATAGGAAACAGGGATTACAGATGAGGTCATAAATCAGTATATGGAAAACACACATTGTTTGGCCCCTAAAGGTGGGACATCTGAAAGAGGGAGTTTACAGGTGATAGGTGGGTTTGGAGATTCTTTAGCTGACAATTGGCGGAAAGAGTCAGGCTGGGAGTCATTGAGAAGAAATGCTTGAGATAAAGGGTCTGTTAACTGGAGACAAAGTGCCTGCCAGACTCAAGTGGTTTGTTATGTATATAGAGGACCAAAGGTCTTGCCTGGGGCCTGTTAGTGAGCCAGGAAGGACATCTCTAAGAAGAGGAGGGGAACGAACCATGAGCCAAGCCTGGTCTCAGGAGCAGCAAGTCAGTTTTAGAAAAGCTCTGGGCCAAGAAGAGATTCAGTCAGTCACTGGGGGGTGGGCAGGCAGCTTCAGATTTAACTTTAGTCCACACATATAGAGAGCATGTAACACTTGTCAGCCGTTATTGCTAAGAGTTACATCTATTTTATCCTCACAACAATCATATTCAATAGGAACTATTGTTATCCCCATATAATGGATGAATAAAAACATGGTTCCAAGAATTAAGAAACTTGCCCATCATTATGTAGCTAGAAAGTGCAAGGCCAAGATTCAGATTTTTTTCAAAATATAGGTGACAAAAACTCTCTTCCTAGGTGTTCTGCAAAATAAAAAGTTTTCATTGTTAAATACTTTTATGACTATTAAGTACCACATTCTTGCCTATTAAGATGTGATTATGAGTGTATTGGATATTATAAGAAGTCTTATAGTGAAGACATTTTTTTTCTTGGAGATCTCAGCTTGCCTTAAAAAAATATATAGTATGTTAAGAAGGTTTCTAGACCTGTGCTGTAGTGTCAGTTTTTATCTTATAATTTTTTCACTATGAGTATGTTAAATCATAAAGAGCATACAAGCATATACTGACGCTTTCAACTGATGTTGAATTTCATGGTAATTCCAGAGTATCTTCTTGTCATTTCTCACCTTGACAAATTGCTCATGTGCTGATAGCTAACACAGTGGTCCTGGGTCTGTCTGATTTGTGTCCTTTCTTGTCCCCCCCCATCATAGGAGAACAGACCCCTACAGTGAGAGCCATCCTGGACAGAGAGAGAACAGAGGGCAGGGGAGGCCAGGGGGTTCCTTTCCCTTTCCCTCTCTGCCATGGCAGGATCTCTGCCTCCATGTTATTTCCGGCCATAGCAGCGTCCCAGAGTTACAGCTGACCCCATGTCATCCTGGTCACCTGTGCTCAGGTGATGCTATTCTCTGAGTCCTTGTGGTTTCATGCCATGGGTAAATTGCTTCATTTTCACTTATTTGGCTTTTTGTCTTTCCACATATCTATAAAACAAGGTTCCTACATTAAATTCCCTTCACTTAAGTTACTCATTGGTTTATGTTCTCCTAGTAGAACTCTGACTGATAAAGTTTTCTTTGAAATACCACAAGTTGCCTAGAGCTAGTTATTCTAGTGGAATAACAGTCATAACGACTCCATAAATGAATGCCTTTTCAGAATGTATTTTCCCACAAATATAGCTTCAAATTGTCTTTTAATAATCATTATTTTTAAATGTAATTACTACTACTACTGATAATAAATGCATCCTCAAATATATGATATGCTAAATTTGGATTTCTGTCCATGTTCTCTCAGTTCAACTCTCTTTTCAGTGTGTACCTTAAATAAAGCTTCTTTTGCCAATGAAATTTAATTAAAGATTATCTTGTGATGAGAACATGAGCTCAGATTCAATCTTGATTTATATAGCATTGCCTTTTCTTAAGACACTAAGTAATTTTTAGCGAGTTCTCAAAAATATGTGCTTTGGCAACTTTTATTTTCTAAGGATCCGGAAAGCAGCCATAATTTTCTTTTTTAAAGTTCAACCCTTCTTAGTGTATGAATGGAGGTCAAGTTCTAAAAGCAGCTCCGTAGTCTGTTTCTGCTTTGATACAGTTTGGTTAAACTTTGTGTAGAATTCCTGGCAAACAACAATCACAAAATGACTACATGTGGAATGAATGAATGAATGAATACAAGAACTTTCTCTTATATAGTCATGCATATTATTAGCTATTTTTAAATAGCCTCACAACTAACCAGGAAAAGCTTATGTTACCCTTCCATAGGGTGAACTTAGCTGGATGGATCTTAGTTTGAAATACAAGCAACCAACTGCATACTGTAGGAGCCAGAGTGTGAAATTCAGGTGTTGACAGTAAAGATTAATGAGCCACCATTCCTTAATTGATAGCATCCAAGGTGCGCTCCCTTCAGCCTTTTGTCTGTCAGTTGGCAGAGGATCTGGCAGGTAGAAATACTCCATGGCTTGTTGAAATTAAAAACAGGTAATTTAATCTCCTCAATGCTATAGATGATGATTTTGTAAAGTTGCAGTTGAGACAACAGAACAATTTCTGGGTGAGTAGGTCTTCTTGGTGATTCATAATTTAGTAGATGACATGTTCCTATTTATTAAATTGACCTGAACATAAAATTGTCCAGGAGAACAACAATTAATCTGTAATGCTGTAGACATATTCTTTCAAGAACGATACAAACCCCACTATTATTACATCCTTGACTCTTTTTTTAGGCTTATAGGTAAAGAGTAAGCTTTTCAGTGTTTGTGATATACGCTTGTGTGAGTAATGACTCCAGTTTTCGAATGTGGGTGGAAAGGCGTGTGCGAATGTTTATCCAGAGAGAAGCAATTTTGCACATAGAATGTATGTTGTATAAATATGAATTCACTTTAGGTTAAGGTGTTAATTCAACCTTGTCAAAAAGAACAAATCTGAAAAGTAGTTAAATCAAAGCTGTTTGATTTTGAAGAATAAAAGTACTCTCTCTCAAACTATATTATCTTTGTCTAAGAATAATTTTCTCCCCTAACTATAATTTTAGAGCTCTGCGATGTGGAAGCTGTCAATGTTATGTAATTGAGAGCAATCTGTTTTTGTTCTTCAAGGGCCTTTTCGGTGGGCCTATTGGATTCTTTTCTAAAAAGCTCTATTCTACTTGTAAATAAATGCTGGAAAAACCTTATGAATCAAGGCACAAGTTTGATTGCTGTCTTTTAAATACGCAGGCATGAATGTGTGGTATTATTTTCTTGGGGGTAAAAAATGCTTTCTATTTGATTATGATTCATATGAGGATATACTCACTGTTGGTTTTGAGCCTTGATGTGGTTCGGTTTATAAACTGATGCTTTTGTTTCTGGCTAAGAAACTGAAAATATGCCAGGTAACGTGCTCTTTGAAATGTAAATGTTTTTTCAGTGGTTCCTCCCCTTCCCCCAGTACATTTGGAAAGTGAGTTTTATGCCTATGAAAGAATCTGGATTCTAATAACTGGGATTCTTAGGTACAGGAAAGTTGATGTAGGCAGTGAGATTTCTATTTCTGCACCTTAACCCTTGACCAGCCTTCCACTTACATCTGCCATTTTGATTTCTTCTGGGTATTCATTTCTTATTTCCTCTGGAGGTATTCTGGGAAATATTGGTATATTCTGATTGTTTCCAAGTCCTCTTTGATTTTAGGGTCACTATTTTCATTCTTAGATAAATAAAATGACTTAAGTCTCTACCCAACACATTTTGGGAAATCCAGGGTGTCTAAAAGGCCTGATGCTGTGATACCTCTTGCTGCAAACTCCTGCTTGGGGGCTTACCTTTTGTGACTGATAGATATTTTCTGCCCTATCTTTCCTAAGACACTCCTAAGATTAGTCACATTTGATTTTTTTCTTTCAAGTTCAGTGATAGGGAGATAGGATGAAGAGTTTGTTGTTGTCATCGAAATTGAAAATAAAATGGACTGCTCCATTTGAAATGGAAAAACACCACAAATGCATAAATATGTAAATAAATTGGTTATGTCTAAAAATTTATTCATGAGGACATATTAAACACTGTTTGATGTTGACGCTTTAATTGATAAGAACTAATTTAAATTTGTGTGCAAATTAAGTCACCCCTATGTAGAAACTTCTGGAATTGAATACAGTACGCTAAAAGTCAAGACAGTGTTATGCCTGATGATAATACTGCTTTAAGCTTACCTATCTCTGCCACTGATAAAGAGGATACATTTGTATACATCTTTATAAACATACCTGCAAGCACAATTTTGCAAAGGCCATGCATACATCAAAAGGAATCACTTTATGAGGTAAAGTGAGTGGAGAATAGTCTAGGCATGTCATTTTCAACTTGCCTTACAGGCAAATGTGTGTTAGCTTTGAGAGGGTTTGCCATTTGACATTCCTTGGTTTGAAGAGGGAAAAATGTGTTCATCTTTTAAACTCTATAAATATTACTTGGCCTTTATGGCATTTGGCAGAATATACAGCGTAAGATTAACTGGCAATGTGGCACCACCATGAAAGACGACATGGGTGATGTAAAAGCATAATTGCTTGAGGCACATTCATATACTATATATATATATAGTTGTTAGGGAGTCTGTGTCTTCTTTTTGATATGTTGTTTGAAGTCAGATGCCTTTAATGAAGGAAAACTTTAAGCATTATTAGTAGTTTCGGTGAAAAGCGGTAAGTATCATACAGTGAAACATTACAAACTAAAGGCAGACTCTGGATGGGAGACCACATCAAAACAAAGAAGTCAAAACCCGTGAAGGGGTCAAACAAACATATTCAACTCCACCTAATAGTTTATTTGACTAATGCTTTTATATTTTAAACAGTTGTTTGGAAAAGGTGAAAATACAATTTATCCTTCTTATATTAGACAGCAGAATTTTACTTTGGTTTGGCCCTCCATGGGGTAAAGTCTAAAGTCAACCTTCTCTCCCAGGTTCAAATTCTATATTAAAAGCCCGGATTTGCTTTCTTACCTGCAGCTTTTTGCCCTAGTACCTCCCCTACTTGGAGTATCTATCCTTTCTGTCCACCATCTGCTACTTTCACTAAATGATCCTTCCTAATCACTTTGCTCATCTTCAGCCAGATGTAATATCTTCTCTCTGATTCTTACATAACATTATTTTGTACTTCTGTGGTTTTCATCTTACTCATCCCTGTTTCCCTGACAGATGACTGTGAACTCTATTTTTTATCTTTATTCCCATGCATTATATAAAATAAAACCTATTTTATTTAATAGTAAATGCCCAGTAAATATATAATGTATAAATTAATAAATGTATGAATAGTTTCATCCTATGCATTTACAAAGTATTCTGTAAAGAGTGAGTTGATCATTTAAATTAACATGTGTCATCTGTATACCTAAATCCTAATGGATATGACCTTTGGGCTAATGTATTTTTCTAAGACACTATTAATTTGACCTATCTTTGAGAATGTTCAGATTGGTTCACTCATGTTGACATTAACCAATTTTGAATTCAGATGTAGCATGTATACATATGGGTTTGACATTTGAGATGAACTTTTTTTCCCAATTAAATTATAGGAGAGAAAAACAATGACTCATAGAAGAATAGAGATGCTGTAGGGGTGGGATGCCATAATAATCCAGCTAAACCTGATTGAGGGAAGATGAGAAATCAGCCTGCTTTGTCAGTCCTTTCAGGGAGCGATGACTCAGCACTATTAGGGAACATGATGAAGTTACATTATTCTTTCATCACATACGGTGGGTTAATTGTGGTATATACAGAGTATAGCTGATTCAAAAGACAAATGGTCATTATGCTTTTCTATTTTTTATTTTTAAAAGCAGGTTAGTACTTTAAAAGAGCACAGAAGCCTGATTCTTGTCATGAAATCTGATGCTAAAAAACAAAATGTGCAAACAATTTTAATTACATCTGGCTCTGCAAATGGACGGAGATTCTTGAAAGCCAGTTTTAAGTTCCATGAAAGCCACAAAGTCTGTTTCCTGAATTAGTTTTTGTAAATCTTAGTAGGAATTAAACTTGTGAAAACCCAACTCCTGCCCATTTTGGTCTCATGAGAGTAGAGTATACATTATCTTTTTGCTTTAGATGATAAATGTTCAAGCTGTGCATTGATTAGTGAAAAGCAGGGCAAAGAACTTCTGCAAATTGTAGTTTGCCCAGCTCTGACTAGAGACACAGGATCAGTTTACTTCCAGGGTTCTGACAGAGTCTGAGAAAGAGGCTTTGTATTATGAAGAAGCGAGTCTCTTATTGCCATATTGGAGGTGGAGGTATAAGGAAGCCAGTCTGGTGGTTTTGCTGCCACCTGGTACCCTACAGATTAATTTTATCTTCTGCTACTTTTTATGTGACAATTCAAAGAGTTAGAAGCATACTCTTCTACTGTTTGCATTCTGAATTTCCATGGACACATAGGTGCTATTGTGTTAAAGCCAAAAGGAACATGATCGCTGAACACTAATTTGGATATAAAATCTATGGACATTTGAAAGGGAAACCTTCAGGAGCGCATGTGATAAATCCCTGAGGAACTTAAGAGAGATGAATGATACCAAATTGCATTTGACATGATTAAAACACAGGGCCTCTCTGAAGAGTGTGAGGGCAGATCCTCAGATCCCCCGCTTGGCACTATTCAGAGTTCAGAATAGTTCATGCATTTAGCTAATCTACAGCTGTGGGGAAAACATCCCTCAGCCACATTCAGCCTCCCTCTCATGGCCAACGACGAGAAGCCAAAAAGTAAAGCTGTGTAATCAGAGATTTTTAAGTCAAAGCAGAAAGAACTGATGGAACTATCCAGCTTATGCCTTAGATACCATACATTATTTTGTGTCTGAACTTGGCCTCAGAAAATAAACAGGGATAAATAAACATCCCCTACCACAACAGGGATGAGTTTGCTAGGCCAGCAAGTGGCCCACTAGTGCTGACAGCTACTATAGCCCAGTGCCCACCGTAGTCCCTGCCTGGGTGGTCCTGGAGGACTGGAAAGCTGTGTCATAAGTGTGTGTAATGCCTATGTGTGAGTTCTTGCAAGAAAATACCCCAGTTAGGGCCCAGATAGGCTTTAGGGTCAAGCAGCCTGGGTGCTTTTATAAATTCTTTTTTTGTCATGGGCTAGGCAATACTGGAGATCAAGCACTGTGGCTCAAAGCTCTCCCATCACTGAGGCTTAAAGTTCAAGAACTTGACATGGAATAAGCCTTTTCCTCTAGGTCTAAAAGGCCAAAATAAAAGCTGTTGAATTTTCTCACTGATAGGGCTCCTGATATCTCTGTGTCTCAGTTTCCTCTTCTATAAAATGAGACTTACTGTGTTTATTTCAGAGCTATCACTTGGAACTGAATGAAGTAACCCATAAATTCCCTAACACGGCAACCCCCCCCCCCCCGCCTCTTCAGGAAGAGCCAGGGATAGCTATTCCATTTGAAAAAACAGGCAGTGAGAAGATGGCTCATATTTTATTTAATCCTTAAAACAACTCTAAAAGGTAGTTACTCTTGTTATCTCTACTTATAAAAGAGGAAATGGAGGCATAGAAATGTCGTGTAACTTGTCCAGGGCGGAGGATTCAAGCTCCAGCAGTCTTATTCTTGAGCACACACGTGTAGGGACTATGTCATACTTCCAGGGTAATGTCTTGCTTCTGGCTTGTGACTTACTTTTCGTAGCTTAGCCCAGTAACTGTAACATGGCAAACACTCAATATTGATGGGTAAACACATGAATGAATGATGCTTTTATAACTCTCTCACTCCCTGTGTTATCATCACAATTTTTTCCCAATTTTTATCATTCCAGTGTTTGAAATGTTTGTTTCCTCATTTTACTAGATGTATCTTTGTCTTAATATGTGTCCTCTTCCAAACAGAATGCAAAAGATACTTCCCTGAAATGAAGAACCATGTTTTGCACCTGTTATATAACCTCTGGAAGAATACCTGAATAATCAGTTCATGACACGCAAAACCCCTCAAATAACTTTCTAAGTAGATTGGGATCTTGGGTTGTTGAAGATATACGAGATTTACTCCTTTTCCAAATTCTTTCCTTCTCTTTGCTCTTTCCCAGAAAATGCTATTTGGTCAAACAGTTTAAAGATGGCCAGCCATTTACAGTTGAAACAGGTGAATAAGATCACTTAAAGAAGCAGAAAGGCATTTGGACTCTTAAGTTGAACAGAGTATTAGGGCAATGAAGAAGTAGCATTTAGATTCCTCTGAAGATAAAATTGCTCTAGGAAGTAGATTCAAATAGGATTCAAATATGTAGACGTTATGTAATAGGATAAGGAAAACAACACCACAGATCAAAAGGCACCAAAATAACCTCTTAAATAGGCCATGAAAGTGGTGAAATGTCCACCTTTTTGTGATGTGGTATTTGGAATTCATTTGCCTTCATAAAACAAGGGCCACATCATATTCTTGGTATGAATAATGATGTCAACACTGTTTCTTTTTCCCTTGAACCACTCACTTATTCCTTGACCTAGCATGTTTGAAATATTGTAGAAGAATAAGACTCTTTCTTGAATGTCTTTGGGTGGAAAAATGTTTAACAACTCATTTCCTAAAAAGACTATAATTACATTTGAGAAATGCTGCTAATTAATAGCCTGAATGGGTAAGTCTAAGTTAAAACCAAAGACATATCTAACCTTTCGTGAGCTCCAGGACACACGTATAATATGAACATTATGTCTACAATGACGGTCTGTTTTCTTTCTTTTCAGTGAAGACGGTAATTAGGATGATAGTGGAAATAATACTCAGGTTTATAAAGCCCTTGAGTGAGGTTTACCAAAGTGGTTTTTGGCTCTGCAGTAAGCATGTCAGACTGATGTCAGCTTTAGAAGTCAATGACTTTTTCACACCTTTTCCCCTCTGGGCTTCCTCTTTCTCTAATAAAACTACTTTAATCCTGTCCACATTCCAGGTCTGAATACCAGCCCCCAAAATGAACTGTCTATATCTAGCTAACTTGGAAAGAAAAAGTAGTTTGAATAAAAGCAAAGAGTTGTTTGCTTTTCTTTCCTACCTGGCTGCATCTGTCACATATATGTACTAGCCCCTGACGTGAGGCTCTGATATTGATCTGGAGGCTTATTGATCTCTTATAAGAACCATGTTTACCAATAACGTAGATAGAGGTACTCAGCTGCTTCTGTTTGCTTACAAAATGAAAAGAACATCTTACCTATTAAAGGTTTCCATTCCAGTATGCCCTACCCCAAGCTGCGCTTTGGAATCTGATGAAATAATTTTTTAAGCTAGCTTTTGGTTTTGTTATATTACTTTGAAATTGGATTCCCTCCAGTGGTTCAAACAAAATGAAAGTGTGATCTTAAAATTATTTAATATATTCTATTTCCTCCCTTGTTAATTTGGATCCGAATGAACTCTTTCCAAGATCATCCCAGTGTACTAGCGCATTCCATGCTAAAGGGCACTCTACTTTCTATGAGATCCCACGGAGGTGAAATAATTCAGGGACCACAATTGCTTAACTCTATGTGTTTCCACACAGAAAAATCATGGCAATTTTTCTTCTCATTACCTCTAACTTTTTCTGATTATCAATAACTGTGGAACAAATCACCCTAAAATTCTGTAAAATAATAGCAATTTATTTATTTTGCTCACAAAACTGTTACAATTTGAGCCGGGCTTAGCAGGAAAGGTTTGTCTCAGCTCCATGCAGTGCCAGCTGGGGTGGCTCAAGTGGGCTGGGAATCACTTCCGAGATGTCCCACGACGTGGCTGGTGCTGGCTGCAACCTGGGAACCTAACTGAATCTGTATTCTTTAGATCCAAGATGCCAGAACTAGAAACTGCCACTCTCTTCTAGACTGCTATGACAGGACAGCACTAATGCCAGATTTTCTTTGCTGAAGAAGTCACAAATTCTACCTGAATTTAAGGAGAGGGGACATTGCAAGGAGTGTCAGAGGATTTGGTGATCTTTATACTAACACACTCTCAATTGATATCCAGTTACCCAAGCATCACTTTGACCCTTTTTTCTCTCTTTTCTTTATCTCCATGCCCCACCCTAGAAATACATGTAGTATTTATTGCCTATAGTTTATAATTATATATCATTTCCATCATCTAGAAAAATATCAATTACCAAGCTCTTCTGATTGGTCCTAGAACCTTTCCACCTCTGCCAAGTGCTATCACCATGTCTCTGGTACACACATCATGCCTCATCTGCCCCCTGACTGGTCTCTTTGCCTCCAGCTTTGCCCCTTTTAATCCAGTCATAGTGATTTTGTTTTAATCACAAATAATTTAATAATAAAGTAATATAATTCTTTTGATTACAATTTCTCAAATATCCTCTATTACTATTAGGGTAAGGTGCAAATTTGTTTGCTTGGCTCCCAAACCCTCCATGATCTGACACCTGCCTCCTTCACCAGCTAGGCCCAAACCTTTGCCGTTAGGTCTTCAGATTTACCAAAATCCTGATATACTCCAAACACTTTGCTCCTTTCCACTTTCCTTTCCTTCTTGACCAGGCTGGTCTCTTTTCTTGAAATGCTCTTTGCTGTCCCTTTCTTTCTTGCCACTCTCCATTCCCTTTGCAGGGATAATTCAATCTCATTCTTCAGATTTCAAATTAGTTTTTAGTTATTTCCTCTGGGCAGCATTTGATGACATTTTATTTATTCATTCACTAAATATTTGTTTAGTACCCACAATGTGCCAGGGACTATTCTAGACCCTGGGAATTACTACAGTGAGCAAAAGAAATGAAAGACCCTTCTGATGTAGTTTATTCTTCTCATGGAAAAACTTTGGCAATAAACAAGAAAACAGGTAAATTAGGCCAGGCACTGTGGCTCACATCTATAATTCTAGCACTCTGGGAGGCCCAGGTAGGAGAATCACTTGAATTTAGGAATTTAAGACCAGCAACACTCTTTCTTTACAAAAAAGTGAAATGTTAGCTGGGTGCGGTGACACTTCCAGCTGAGGAAGGCTGAGGCAGGAGGATCCCACAAGCCAAGGAGTTTGAGGTTGCTATGAGCTATGGTGATGCCACTGTACTCTCGCTGGGGTGGGGTGACAGAGTGCGACGTGGTCTCTAAAAAATTAAAAGAAGTGAAAACAGGTAAATTATATAGTATGTTAGATAGCAATAAGGTTTCAGCAGAAATAAATGAAACAGAATGGACAACATACATGTTGGAAGGTGGGGATAGTGAAGTTTGGGCAAAACCCAAGGAAGGCCTTAATGGGAAGGTACATTTGAGTCAAGATTTGAATGAAGTTCAGGAGCTACCTATGAGGTTCTCTGGTGTTCTAGACAGAGCAAACAGCAGGTGCAAAGGCCCTGTGATAGGTCTGGGCATAAGGGCCAGAGCAGCTAAAGTAAACTAGAAAGAGAGCAAAAGAGAAGATGATGAAGTCAGAAAGGTGAGGGGGACCCAGCTCACACAGTCTTATTGGTTACACTAAGGACTATGGCGTTTGTCATAAGTATGGTAGGAGATGTTGGGAAGACTTGAGGAGTGACATGCTCTGATTTATGGCTTAAGGGGTCCCTTTCCCCCCCAAATCCTCTCACATTGCCCCTGTTCCCAACATACAACTTTTTACCTGTGCTCTAACTTGTTTCTGTTTCTTACCACCATCTAGGTTCTATGAGGACGGAGACTGTCCAGTTGTTAACATTTTATTCACACCACTCAACCCAGTGCCCAGGAATCATAGGTTCTGAACATAAGCATGTGTTTGACCACACAAATAGTGAATAAATGGAAGCCAGCCCCTGTGCTAATCTTTAACTTTTTCATTTATTACCACAACTTCTTTTGATTGGCAGTATCAATAAATTAAATTACACAGCTAGGAACGTAGAGTGAGTAATAAAGTCAGGAAATAAATACCTGTTCTAGTAAATAAATACTGTGGAATAGATTAGATAGAAAAATATGCTAATTCCTGTACTGATTGTATGGTTAACAATTCTTAAATAACAGCAGGGACATTTGTTCGCAAACATTATGATATTATTCATGTTTGTTTTTATGGATAAGGTAGGAGAAGGGAACTCTGGCTTCCATCTTGAGAATCACCATTTGACTTATCTCATGAAGTCACCAATTATTCAAACTGGAAAAAAACCAACCTGTATTTAGTTATTTTGTTTAAACTGTAAAGAAAAATGAGTCCTAAAGAGATTGGGACTTGCCAAAAATTGCATACGGGAAGAACCAAAAGGAAAACCAGGTCTCTGAGGCTGGGACCAGTAAAATGATGATGTCTTATTACTTAATCCAAAGGCAAATGACAATCTCTCCACCACTTTGGTGTTAGTTATCGGGTGTTCCCCTTAACCATAGCCCCTGCCTCTTCTTGTCTCTCAGTCTGATGAGTTCACTGTGATGGGTGCGCGTTGTCACGGTGCTTCCTCACTCTGTGTACGGCGGGCTGATAAAGGTTACTCTGGAGCCAGGTTAGCACCACGAGCTGAGCCTGCCACCAGCATCCTCTCTTCTACTGCTCTAAGCTGCAGGGCGACACGGAATGGAGCTGCTGAGTTCTGAGGCTTACAGGGTTGTCTGAACAGCCCAACTTGCCAGGCCCTGAGTAGGGCTGACCTGCTGCTTCAGGTCCAGAAAGGAAAGGACAGCGTTGATCAGAGATACATGCTTCTCTCAATCTCCAGTTAGCTTCAAAGCTGTCATTTGTTTATGGAAATTTTACCGTCTTTACATGGCTGACCTAGATAGCAATAGCTAGTGATTTCTCGCTACTATGACTATATGGCAAGAGGGATGTGCAACTAAATTAAATGAAATTAATTTCCAGTCCACATCCCGATTTGGATAAGCGTTTTCAGAATTACACAGTGTCAGCATGAGTCATTTATCCTAACCAGTTTGATTGTAGTGACCCTGATTTGGAAATCATCATGCTTACATGATAAACTTGAACCATGTTTTGCCCTTAAGTCTTAAAGAACTATAATTTAAAACATTCTATAACATACCGGCAATGAGTGAGAGCTTTCCAAATCAGATGCCTCTTTCAGTAGCATAATGAGTAATTTTTTCCAGCATGACAACATTGAGGGGCTCTGAGAGTCTCTTTATTAAATAATAATTCTTTCTCAGACAGGATTTTTTGTGAATTTTAGGAGAAAAGCTATTTAACTACTTACTCGTGAACAAAAGTCACTTCTGTGCTTTCTATGTCATTGCTGCTTCATGTGTTTGCATTAGCGGCTTTCATCATTTTGCACCATGGTTATTCTCGATACTTGCACATAACAGTTTAAATATCAATTTCTATTGAATTTCACGAGTTCTGACTACAGCTAAAAGCACAGATTGCCCTCTTTCATCTCATGCTGTTATGTTCCTCACCTTATTTTGTTTATGCAATAACTAATTGCTTATCTGTTTATGCACTAACTAATTGAGTATACATCAGTGTATAGAACAGGAAAAGATCCATGCCCTCATGAAGCTTATGTTAACATTTTGGCAGGGGAATGTGGCAGGTGATGTATACAATGAGCAATTACCATATTTAAATAATTTAGATTGTATGGAATGCTTGAAACTAAAGCTATGAATAGAGAAAAAAGTAGACAGATTAAGGAGGAAATAGGTAGATTCTAGTCAGCAGTAGGGGGATTGGGAAACCGTTTACTGAGAACGAGAAAATTTAGCAATGGCTTGAAGGATGTAAAGGAGTGAACCAGCCAGATAATCTGTGGATAGATACTTTTGGGCACAGAGATCAGCTAAGGCAAGGACCCTAACATGATAATCTAAAAAGCCAAGGAATTCCCTGGATCATTGTGGGCAAATTCAAATGAGCAGAGGGAAGACTAGTTCAGCCAGAAAAGGTAGCTGTTTAGGGTCAGAGGAAGGGCAGTGGCAGATTATGTAGGGTGTTGAAGGCTGTTAGAACTGGGATTAATTCAGAGTGAGTTGGGAAACCATTGAAATTGTTTGAGGAAAGGAATGACGTGATTCAAATATAAGCTACTGAAAGATTAATCTGTCTATTCTTTTAGCCAGAGAAATCTACTGGAGAATGACATGGAATAGCAAGGAAAGAAAAGGAGGCCACAGCTTGGCGCCTATAGTGCAGTGGTTATGGTGCCAGCCACATACACACAAGCTGGCAGATTCGAATCCAGCCTGGGCTTGCTAGACGACAATGACAACTGCAATAGCAACAAAAAAATAGCCCGGGCATTGTGGCGGGAGCCTGTAGTCCCAGCCACTTGGGAGGCTGAGGCAAGAGAATTGCTTGAGCCCAAGAGTTTTAAGATTGTTGTGAGCTGTGACTCCATGGCACTCTACTGAGGGTGACACGGTCAGACTCTGTCTCAAAATAAATAAATAAATAAATAAAATAAAGGAGGCTACTACAATAATCCAGAAGGGAGATGTGGTGTGGTGGTTGGCTCAGCAAGGGTGGCAAGTAGCATTAGAAGTGATAAAAGGAGTTCAGAAGTTCAGATTTTGTGTGAATTTTAAGGCTAGAGCCAATAGAGAGATGTCGAGAATGACCCCAAGGATTTTGGCCTGAGCAACCGGAAGGATGGAATTGCTTCCAGCTGGCATGGAAATGGCCCTAGGAGAAGCAGATTGTGGGGGAGCATTAGGAATCAAGTGGGGACATGTCACGTTTGAGAAAACCGTTAGACATCCAACTGGAAGATACATAAGTCAAGAGAGAGAGCTGGGCAAGAGATAAAACTTGAGAGTTTTTGGTAAATAGATGGTATTTAAAGTCATGAGGATAGATGGAAATTTCAAGGGAGTGAGTAGAGATAAAAAAAAAAAAGAGAGAGAAGTCTGAGCCCTTGGCCATTCCACTGTGAAAAGAGGTCAGGGATATGTGCAGAAACACAGAAGCTAAGAAAAAATGAACATTGATGTAGGAAGAAAACCAAAAGAAGAGGCTACCTTGATGAAGAAAGTACCAAGGGGGAGGAGAGATTGTGGTGTCAATTCTGTTGAAAGACAAAGTAAGCTGAGGGCTGCAAATGACCAGCAGATGCAGCAAACTGGAGGTGATGGGTGGATGGCTGGGAGCACTTTGAGTAGAATGACAGGGATAAAAATCCTGATTGGATAGGCAGGGATTTTTTCCTTGTTTTTTTGCCCCTCCCTCCCTCTTTTCCTTTCTTTCTTCTCTTTCTTCCCTTCCTTCCCTCCTACCTTCTTTCCTTTTTCTGCCATCTAAGTGGGCTAAAATTTGTTGACAGTATAATTTTAATGAATCCTTCTGGGAATTTCTTTTTAAACTCTTGAAAGATTTTCACTTATTTGATCTGACCTTAACATTCCCAAACTGGCATGAATTTTAATTATCTTCACGTTTCACTTGTGAATACAACTGCCAAGAGAACAGATAAGCATTTTAGAAAATCATTAACTTATTTTAGGCGATTAAATTACATTTTCTAACATTGAACATGGAGAAAAAGTATTAGTAACCAATTTTATTACATCGTAGTAATTTGAAGTAAGTCACATTTTCTTCTCAACGTACACCTAGGCTTTATCGTGAATAGTATGTATGTATGGCTTTGCCAGCACGATAATAAAGTCTTTGAAGACAATGACAGGACCCTCTATTTTTTTATAATATCATTTTTTCCCAGCCATGTCTTGCATAAAGCAGGTAGGAATAGATACTTGTGCATTTAATTTTCTACACTCTCTCTGGCTAATCTTGCCCTCTTATGTGCAAACCTCACTCAGTAATTGGGAAGACAGTAGTAGAAAACAACTAGAGAAATGAGTACTAATACTGCTAAAACTTACAGCCTTAGAAGACTTTAAAATCTCATTAGGGAAGAATACATATATAACTGGGGGTGCTGGCTTACTCTTGTAATCCTAGCACTCTGAGAGGCCAAGGCGGGTGGATTGCTTGAGATCAAGAGTTCAGAGACCAGCCTGAGCAAGAGCAAGGCCCTGTCTCTAAAAATAGCCAGGTGTTGTGGCAGGTGCCTGGAGTCCCAGCTATATGGGAGGCGGAAACAAGAGGATCGCTTGAGCCCAAGAGTTTGAGGTTGTTGAGAGCTATGATGCCATGGCACTCTAGCAGGGCAAGAAAGTGAGACTCTGTCTTAAAAAAAGAAATGCAGAATATATGAAAAATTCAGTAGCGAAGAAAGAACAGCATAAGGCAATAATAAAAGACAGGCTTGACATTGGTGAGCAAATGAAATCTGTAGATAATAGAGTTTAAAAGGCCTTGTGCCGGTTGGAGAAAGACATATTGGGGAAGTTATTCTTAAACTGTTCTACTGTCCTTCCTTTTCCCTTCAACATTGATAAAATGAGTATATGATTATAGAAAAAACAGTTAGCATCACATTATGAGGGTTTTTCCCTTGCTATTTATTGCCTATTTATGATTTTAAACATCATTTCCAATGGCTGCAGAGTATTCTATCATAAGACTATGCCTCGTCTCTGTGACTTGGGACTGAGTGTTGAGATTTCTGTTTTCTCGTTTGCATCACGGACCTAACTAAGATAAACAGCATTTACGGCCATGGCTTTGTGCATAGCTGATACTTTTTTTCATATTAAACTTTTAAATGTGGAATTATAATGCTAAAGACACTGAGAATTTCTTTAAAATTGTGGTAATGATATAATTAAAAGTTTAGCATCTAAACCATCTTTAATTGAAATTTAGTAGTGTTAAATATATTCACATTGTTGATCTCTAAAACTTTTTTACTTGTAAGACTAAAACTCTGTGTATGCTGTATAACATTTTCTCATTTCCCTTCTCCTCCGCCCTGGTAACCAGAACGCCATTTTCTGTTTCCAGGAGTTTGATGTCCTTTAGATACTTCATATGAGTGGAGTATGAATGTAAACAAAATGTAACATCCAGTTACAATGTTTGTATGTATTTCTTGGCGTAATGTCCTCAAGGTTCATCCCTATGGGGAATACAATAACATTTCCTTCTTTTTTAAGGCTGAATAGTATTTCATTGTATGTATATAATACATATTTTTGTTTTTGTTTTTGTTTTTGTGGAGACAGAGTCTCACTCTGTCACACTCGGTGGAGTGCTGTGGAGTCACAGCTCACAACAACCTCCAGCTCTTGGGCTCAAGCGATTCTCTTGCCTCAGCCTCCCAAATAGCTGGGACTACATATTGTTGAGCCATTCATCAGCTGATGAACATTTGGGTTCTTCCTCTTGGCTCTTGTGAACATAAGCTTGCAAACATTTCTTTAAGTTCCTGCTTTCAGTTCTTTTGGATATAAATCCAGAAGTGGAATTGCTGGAACCTACTGAAATACTATGTTTAACTTCTTTGAGGAAACTCAGTAATATTTTAGGTAGTGGCTGTATCACATTACATTCCCCCAGTAATGCACAGTTATTCTAATTTCTCCATATTTTTGCCAACACTTGTTACTTTCTGTTTTTTTTTTAATAGTAGCCATCCTAAGGAATGTGAGATCTACATATATAGAGCTTTTAAAAATTGAACATTTACACATGAAATTAGTGCATCTAATTGGCCTTTAATATTGCATATTTTATTTTAGGCCTATTTAATAGGTGAGAGATAATTTGTATTTATTTGAGTACTAATGAGACTTAATATTCATTGTACATTGCTATTGATCAATTCTGTTTTTTCTTAGTGAATTTTATAACATCATAAACCATACATATTTTTCTATTGGGTTTACTATGCCCTTATTATTGATTTATAAGAGCTGTTAACATATAAAATACATTATTTTTATCTCTTTTTCTACAAATATTCTCAGGTTTCATGCACATGTTAATTTTGCTTATTGCAATTTTTGCTTCTTTATTACCCAAAGTGTTAAACCTATGACTATTTTAATTTACATCTGCCTTTACTTTTATATGAAGAAAATCCATTCTCATGTAATATTCAATTAAATATTCATTTCTCTTTTCCTAGTGCAAATATTTTCATCAAATTCTAGTGCAGCAGGAATTTATTAGCATTGGATTTAATATTATTTTATCCCAGTTTGTTTTTATTTGTAAAATATTATAATCTATTCAAATAGCACATATTATAGAAAAACATAAACTCCTTCCCAAAGATTAATTCATATTAACATTTTGCCACATTAATTTCAGATCTTGTGTGTGTGTATTTATGATTAAGTCTCTTTGTGCCCATCTGAAAATCCATTCACCTCACTTTCCATAGGCATCTGTTGTCAAAAACTAGTGTTGTAATTTCCCGTCCATGTTTTTATGCTTTTACTATACACGGAATAATAGACATAATATAGTGTTTTTGAATATTTAAAGGTATACACCATGAAAATTTTGAGAGAGACAGTGTTATGGTCCATTATTTCATTAGTAAACAGCATCCTTTCTGCTTCCCCTGGGCAAGTTTCAACTTGCTGGGCTTATCGGTGTTGCTGGGAGGGCGTTGTTGGTTTTTGGCCACGTAGATTTTACGTTTCTAAATTTTTATGTATCTCAAAACTTTTGTCATTATACATGTATACACAATATTCTCTTATCTCTCTGCACCTTGTTTATTTCCCACGATTTGTTCTTGAGATATATCTATGCTGGCAGATATAAATCTACATCATTCTTTTTAACCACTGAATAGTATTATGGCATATGAATATGCAGTAATGTGTTTATTCAATTTCCTATTGATATGGAATAGTAAATTATTTCCAGTTTTTTCTTTCTATTGTAAAGAGCGATGCTAGGAGCAACTTCACACATGTCTCCTTGTACACAGGTGTGAGAGTTTCTTTAGGTGTGTCTACAGCTAAATGTCAAATTCCTGCATTGGAGATAATGCATTTTCATTTGTCCTTGAAGCTATCAAATGGCTATCCAAAGTGGCTTGGAGAGAATTAACTAGTATCTCTAGGCCTCAGTTACTTTGTCTAGATTATTAATGTGGAAATGATTACTTCTTTTCCAGGTAAAGGGGAGTTGATGTGTCACATGTTGAGAGAAAGAGCAAGGGGTGGGGGTACCAGGCTCCTTTTAACAATCAGCTCTCAGGAGAACTAATAGAATGAGAACTCATTTGTTACCTGGAGGACAACAGGTAACAACCTCTCCCTCATGACCCAAATACCTCCAAGTAGGCCCCACATCTAATAAATGTCACCATAAGATTTGGGGGGGACAAATATCCAAACTATATTCACTATAGAGCATTGGAAAATTCAGGTGATATTAGTCAAAGGTACGGGAAAGAAATTTAGAAAAAAAGGGACAGGTATTTGGTCAAGAATCAGGGCCCAATAATTGATGATCATATTCTTTATAGTATCTTCTGCTATAACATTTTTCACTGATAGTATCAACAGGATATTTAAGAATAGAATGGATATTTGTTGTTTTGTGAATGTGTGAGCAACATCCAACGTCTTTTCTTTTGTGGAGCATATGATATTGTTGTTGTACACTATGGATGTTTACCACTATGGATGAGAGGACACACTTCTGAGCCTGTGTTATAGCAGAGAAAATAAGACATAGTAAATAGGCATGAGAAATTTTAAATTATTCTTCAAGTAAGCAGTAACTGATTGATTGCAATCAAGTATAGAAGGCTAGAGGGTGGAAAGAGTTTAGATAAAATTCAAAAGTTTAGCAAACTTGTGCATTTAAGAATATAGAGAGTCTATTACCAGAAAATGGAACATTGAAGTTCAAAGTGGTTTTGGAAAAAAGAGAAATGAGGTTTCAGATATGGTAATTTACAGGAGCTATGCAGTAAGTGTTGAAGAGTTCCCAGCTGACGCCCAGGAAAGTGGTAGGAATTGGAACTAGATTTGATAATATTCTGGGTGAAAACTATTTGAAGAAAAAAGCTAGAAGAGAGAAAATTCTACAGAACTCCGTCTTAGGAAATGCCCATAGGAGATCACTGGTGAAGTCATTTTCTATTAGTGTAAGGTTTTTTGTTTAATCTGCATCCCTATAATTAACATTACTGAGTTAAAGGGTCAGAATCATTGCCTTGCTGAGTGGTTCCAGATCAGAGGTTAAGAATTCTGGTAGCGTGTGAGGAACTCTGACTGAGATGGTGTGGGTGCAAGCGTGAGGATGGAGAGAAAGAGGAAGGCTTACTCTCCATCTCCAAACTTTTTCATACAAATGACATTTAGTAAAAGTACATATCCATGTGGCATTGGTGAGGGAAAGGGAAGTGTGGAGGGAGATTGCTTTTGTGGATCAGGGACAAGAGGAATCATGTTGTTGAACAAAAATGTATTAACATTTATCCAACTAATGCACACTGGGTAGTGTTCACTTCTGGGGAAAGGGAAAATATAGGTAGCAGCTTTATCAGACTCTTCCATGTCTTACTAATTAATTTTTTTATCAAACATAAATGTGAAGAAAATAAAAACATACATCTGTTAAGTGTGGCTAGTGATTACCTTTATGACTTTAGTTCCTTTTTATTTAGTTTATAACTAAGAAAAAAAATTAGATGAGGGCCAGAGAATTTCAGTTGAAATTTGAAAGATAAAGGAAGAGAATTTTGAGAGATAAAGGAAGATAATTTTGGAATGTTTTAAATATTAAATTCCTAATAAATTTATGCGTGGAGCCCATTATTTACCTTATGGCTTTTTAACACAAGGAATTGAAGGTGAGTTGTCAATTAGACCAATAACATTTGGAAAGAACATGTTTGCTGTTAATTTTTAAAGGGGGGTATATGTTTTGAATTTTTTGTCTTAAATTAGTCATGTCATTGTTTTTTTTTTTTTTAAATTAATATTAGAATTCCTTTATCCAAAATTATGAACGTGCTATGCTCAGTGGCATAGTTAGGGTTCTGAAAGGCTACTGGATTTTTCCCATTTGTCTGTGTTTGTCCCAGTTCATGAATTCAGAGCTTTCCTCTTCAGTACTTTGCTTTATAGCAACTTATTTTGATGCCCTCATCACTTAAGGGACCAGAGCCTCAGAATTCAGGATTCTGGATTCTGGTAGATGAGTTTCCTCAGAAAAAGAGACATCAATCATTGATGTGCTTGAGTAAAGCGATTCTACCAGTTCTATGGCAGTTGGTGCTTTGTGTAAATTGATGCAGACTTCATTAAAGTAACTGACAGATGGCACATGGCTGCAGGCAAAATGCCAGTCCACATGATGAACTACCATATCCTAGTCCACGATAAACAATGTTTTTAATCACCTTGAAAAAAGCCATCCCATTAATTTACAGTGAGCAGGTAAATATAAAAATGTAGTTAGCTCCTTGTTAACTTAGAAAAATAAATGGTAACGACAGGTAAGCATTTGATTTGGGTTTATATCATGGGATAGATGGGATGGCCTAACAAGATTTTATGGCCCTCAACTGATGTGATGAGGTTTCTAGTTGGATAACGGTGCAATAGATTGACCACAGATCCTGGAGTTTCTGCACTCTTGTTTGGGATATTACTTCGAGAATTTGAAGGCCTGGGGATGCAAAAACGGATTGTGAGATTTTTCTTTGCTTGTCAAGATAAGCAGGTGTGTGTGAGGCAGACACTTTCTATGGACTGACTCTAGACCAGGTTTCAGTCACAGTCTCATGTTGTACTGCATGCATTCCTTTTGAAGGTGGATATCTGACAAAATTGAATTTTAAGGACATAATTATACTCATATCAAATTCTGAGGTTCACTTCATGATTAATTTTTGTAAGAAGTTAAAAAATCTCTATCAATTAGTTTTGATAATAATGTGCTTTGCTGGTAAATTTTACATGCAAAAGTTGGTCCTGTAAATTATTAAAAAAAAATACAGACAAAAACTAGGTCTTTGTTTTGGCAATATAATTTATGTAGTTAATTTTAGTTAGTGTTTCATATTAGGCTGCTTTTTCTCAAACATCAGAAATTACCTCTGGCTAACTTAATTAGAACGTATTAGAAGGGTATTCACTGATCAGGCAAAAAGGCAAGAGAGCCAAGTGGGAATTGGGTTCTATAATGTTTTAGTCTGTTTAGGCTGCTATAACAGAATACCAGAGATTTGGTGATTTATGAATAACAAATTTATTTCTCATAGTTCTGGTGGCTGGGAAGTCCAAGAACAAAGTTTTGCTGTATTTATTGTCTGGTAATGACTCTCTCTACATAATGTCTGTCTTTTCATTATATCCTCACATGCTGAAAGTGACAAACATCTCTCTCAGGCTTCTTTTAAAAGGTACTAGTTGCCAGGCAGGTTGAGGTGGGTGGATTGCCTGAGCTCACAGATTCAAGACCAGCCTGACCCAGAGAAAGACCCCATCTCTAAAAATAGCTGGGTGTTGTGCTGACCACCTGTAATCCCAGCTACTTGGGAGGCTAAGGCAAGAGAACCACTTGAGCCCAAGAGTTTGAAGTTGCTGTGAACTAGGATGCCACAATACTCTACCAAGGTTGACAAAGTGAGCTTCTGTCTCAAAAATAAAATAAAATAAAATAAAAGGCACTAATCTCATTCATGGGAGGTCTGTTCTTATGATGTAATCACCTCCCAGAAACCCCCTCTTCCTATTATCTTGGGGATTAGGATTTCCAAATATGAATTTGACGGGGGGGTGGGCACAAATACTCAGTTCATAGCACTTAACGTGGCAGTAAGACAGAACCAACATCACACCATAGCCATAATCTGGTTAGGGCACTGGCTACTTGGCTCTGATGCCACTGGGCACTTTTGGATATTTTGGAATTTTCATAATGCCAAAGATAATGCCTCACCTGTTCTCCTATCTTTGTATCATTCTCCAGAGATTCAGGGTTCAAAGGGGGAACCTTTGACAGGCTAAGTTTAGCCCATGTGCCAATTCTCTAGTTTCCTGATCCATTGTCTTTTTTATGAGAGGTGAGGGCCTCTCTCTCAATTAGAGCCCACCTGGTGAAGGGTGATGAGTTCCTCCCAATAGGAAATAGTTCCATTGTTGAACATCTAAAGAACAAAGACCAGGTAGGAACCAACAGACATGAATGACCATGAAAATTTTTCATGAAATCATGATTTTTTTTCCTAGTATTTTTCCTCTTTGTTTTGGATAACCAAAAATAGAGTGTTGTTGCTAATATCCCTAACTCAAAACCCTTAGTTATAGGTGTGACCTCTTATCCCAGGCTTTTTTCCAATTACAAGAAAGGCACAATTGGTGTCCTTGATTACCTGAATATCAGCTTTTCTTGCACACACTTCTGATAATTTGAGCTTTAGGAGATCATCATTTGCCTTATGGCTTAGCCCACATATATATATTTGTTTTTTGAGACAGAGTCTCACCTTGTTGCTCTTGGTAGAGTGCCATGATGTCATAGCTCACAGCAACCTCAAACTCTTGGGCTCAAGTGATTCTCTTGCTTCAGCCTCCCAAGTACCTGGGACTACAGGCACCCACCACAACATCCAGCTATTTTTAGAGACGAGATCTCACTCTGGCTCAGGCTGATCTGGAACCTACGAGCTCAGGCAATCCACCTGCCTTGGCTCTCAATTGCTGGCATTACAGACGTCAGCCACCATGTCTGGGATTAGCCCATATTTTAAAATCAGCACTATTTCCCCCTGCTTACTTTGCCATGCTTTTCTAATAAGTAAATATTTATTGAAGACTTATGCTTTAATGTTCCAGGGCTGCCATAACGAAGTACTAAAAATTGAGTGTTTTTAACACCAGATATTTATTGTCTCACAATTCTGAAGGCTAGAAAGCTGAGGTCAAGATGTTGGGTTTGCTTTTCTGACAGTTGTGAAGAAGAATGTGTTCCATACCTCTCCCTTAGCCTTTGGTGGATTTCTGGCAATCTGTGACATTCCTTGGCTAATAAAAGCATCACCCTGATCACTCACTCCATTGTCCCACTGTTCTCCCTGGATGTGCATCTCTGTTCAAGTCTCTCTTTTTCATGAGGGCACCAGTCATATTGGATTAAAGTTTACCATAATGATCTCCTTTAACTCGATTACTTTCACAAAGATTGTATCTGCAAACAAGGTCACATTCTGAGGTACTGGGGGTTAGAGTTGCAATAGACCTTTTTTAGGGGGATACAACTCAACCCCTAACAATTTCTTAAGTCTACCCCTTCAATATGTGTTACTTAAAATATTGAGCCCTTTCTGGAAGATATGATTCCAGCAAGAAAAACAACAAACAAAACTATAAAACCAAACTCCCTGGACAGACTGGATTGACTACTAAGTGTTACACACACAACTAACTTTCAGGGATGAAATGGATAAAATGGTTTTTTTGAGAAAATTTAAGGAATTACTAAATATGTCTTATGAGATTGAGGAAATTCTTTTCCGGTCCTAAAAATATTCCTCATTGAACATTTTTATCATGAAAGGCTTCTAAATTTTGTCAACTCCTTTTTCTGTGTTGGTTGAGGTGAGCAATGTTTTTTTTCCTGTATTAATGAGGTATTTTACACTGATTACCTTTCATAATTTGAGCCAGCTTCCTGCTTGCTCATAATCATAATTTTTTAAAAAGCTGCTTGATTCGGTTTTCTCAGAAATTCCAGAGGATTTTGAACTTATGTTCATATGAGATATTGGTCTATAGTTTTCTTCAGATTTTTTGTCCAGTCTTACATATAGTATATGGTTAATACTGGCTTCAAAGAATGATCTCCAAAGCATTCCTTCTTATTCTGTATTGGAATAATTCTTGGAAGATTGGTGATAATTCTTCAAATATATAGTAGAATACCCAGTGGAAGGCATCTGGACCTGGGCTTTTCTTTCTGGGAAATAACTTGATCGCTAATGTAATCTCTTTACTTGTTTTTATACTTCTGTTTAGGTTTTCTGTTCTTTTCCAGTCAGTTATTTGTGCCTTTGTAGGAATTTTTTCATTTCACCTTGGTTATCTAATTTGTTAGTTTACAGTTGTTCATAATATTCTTATAAGATCATTTTTGTTTTTGTAAAATCAGTAGGATTATCCCTCTTTCCTTCTGATTTTAATAATTTGAGCCCTTTTTGTTTCTTTGCCAGGTTACTTGAAGGTTTGTCAATTTTGTTGATCTTTTCAAGTGACCAGCTTTTGGTTTTGTTGATTTCTCTTTTGGTTTTGTGTTCTCTATTTCATATATTTCTGCTTAAATTTTTATTATTTCTTTTATTGTCCTTGTTTTGGGTTTAGGTTGCTATTCTTTTTCTAGTTTCTTTAAATTTTCCTGTGGATGTGTTTGGAAGTAGTAGAAAATTTAGGCCAATTCTGGTTTCCTTCAGTAATGCATTAATTACTGTGAAATGCTAATGTAATAACCATAAGGCCAATTTAATAGAGACTTTATTTAAAAGAGTAATTTAGATCTTCTACAAGAAAATGTTTAAATGCATATAGATTAAAGGACATCTTTAAAAATAGGGGCATTTAGATTCTAAATATGTACATCATATTTTGAATTTCCTTCCATGGGCTTTGATAAAAGAAGACATTTATATAAAAATGGTTTCATTTTTGCTTTTAGTAGGTGTGATAAGTGCTACTTCAACTTAAAAATACTTAAAATACTACTCAGCACTAGATAAATTGAAGCTTTTAAAAATATATTCTTTATAAATTAAAAGTCAAAAATGGAGCACCTGTGATCTTTTATCCAAAGCAGTTGTTTTCATTTTCCAATAAATTGTTAAAAGGAAACTTTATGACATTCTTAGTCTTTCCACTAAATATCCTAGCTCTTTTCAAGAAAGCATAGAATTAAAAACAAACCCATCAAATAATATTTTAAAAGCAGACAATATTCTAAGTCATTGAAGTGAAGGCAACAGCAACAACATAAATTCAGTTATAAAATCCTTGAAGAAGACTTAGCATATATTGTGTTAGTTTGTGGTCTCTTACTTAGTTTTATGAAGTTTTTGATTTCCAGCACATGATAGTCCAAGTATTGGAAATGATCTAAATGGATGAGTTTGTGTCACAAGAATTTGCTGATTATGATATGTGATATATTTAAAGTAATCTTGCATTTATAAAACAATTATGAAAACACCTCCAAAATTAATATCTTAATTATTGTAGAAGACTTAAAATAAATCCATCAAAAATGAAAGCAGAGTCCACATCTGATTGCCTGAGGTGGTTTCTGCAGCCTTATTTGCCCTGAGACAAGGGAATAAGTGTCTCGACGGCTAAGGTTCTTTCAGGAATGTATGTCTATCAATGTTGGTTGCCATTTGCTTCATTTGACCGCGACCAAAGACAGAAAAAGCTCTATTAGATAGTCTTACTGAGAAATGTAATCTTAAAGTATATGTCAAAACTTTCACCCCAAATTGGTAGAAAATGTATATAATGAAGCTCAAAATAGTCACTCTTAACTATTTTCTGAGATGATTTTAAAAACCAACTGCAATAAGTAGAATAATTAACATTTCCATGTGCTAAAAACTCTAGCTTAATGGAAATATAGAAAGGACTTTTATGAAAAGAATTAAGCTTTTGTAAATGCAAAATAGTAACCTCTAATTAAGCCATTTTAGGAATAGAATTTTTTTAAATCAAATTTTCCCAGAGCAGCCATGACTGTACTTATTTGTTTGTTTTATTTTTTGATTCATGATTAAGAGTTAAGTTTCTAAGCAGATAGGAGCCCCCTTTTACCTTTCATTTATTCTAAGTAATGTCTGTAAGCCAAAGTTGGCAGGCAGGGGGCAGATAATAGGCCAGCCACTTTGTTCCTTACCTTGCTGATGCAAAAAGGAGGTCATTTCAAAGTGAAACAAGAGTTGGCCTCTGAGAAACTGTGTTCTATGTTCTTTTTAAATAGTCTTCCTGTGGCATTTTTTTTCAGAAAACTAGAATTTACCCTTCTCACAGTGCAAGAGTGAAAAAGTGACCTTTTCCAGAGAGCTCAAAGTCAAATTAGCTATAAGTCATTCTTGGGGAAGTGAGTCAGTTTGTGGGCAGAGTGGCCAAACACCCAATGCCCAGGAAAGAGGAGTGGCAGGGTGGTCAGCACGTGCTGAGAAAGTTTGTAAAACTAGGAATCTTTTAGCCTTCAGGCCACAATAGCTACTCTAAGGGGAATGTGTGCTCTAAAACCCGTCTGAAAGCAAAGTTAAATCTTGAAAGCAAAAGCCGGGAAGGACTCAAGGAATACCATGAGCTCCACAGGAGGGAAACAGATCACAGTACATAAATGGAAGTTCAAAGGCTGAGAAGGAGAAAGAGATATGAAAGGTAAATGCAGAGGGTGCCATGTAGGATATAACAAAGAAGTAATACAACAAGAAGATTAGAGGCCACTTTTTTGCCCTTCCATCAGCAAAACCCATACAGTAAAAGACGTGGACTGTGAGTAAGGGAAAGGAACATCTGAAGGTTTCCTGCGTGATTTATTTGAAGAAGGCAGAAACAGATAACAGATGAATATTTCAAAGACCAGGAACAAAGCTGACATGACAGAGTTAACCTTGACTACAGAATTCTTATACATTTGAACACACTGAAAATACAGGATTATGCCTGGAATTAATTTAATTATAGCCTTCAATGAGTTTATAGCTTAGAAGGAGGATTATTTGATTATTGTTTATAAATTTCATTTTTAAAAATTTTACTTAAGGCCAGATGTGGTGGCTCAAACCTGTAATCCTAACACTCTGGAAGACTGAGGTGGTTGGATATCTTGAGCTTAGGAGACGAGGCTGAGCAAAAGCAAGAGCCTGTCTCTACTAAAATAGAAAAACTGAGATGAGAGGATTGCTTGAGCCCAAGAGTTGGAGGTTGCTATGAACTATGACACCATGGCCCTCTACCCAGGACAGTAGCTTAAGACTCTGTCTCACAAAAAAGAAAAAACAAAAAAACAACCTTTTATTTAGATAATATTAAGAGTAAAAATTGCTGAAACTAGGAGCACTTAGACCAGCAGTTCTCAACCTGTGGGACGTGACCCAAAGGAACTGTATTAAAGGGCCATGGCATTAGGAAGGTTGAGAACCACTGACTTAGACTAATGTATTAGGATATCGATAGGTGCTATGACCCAAAAGCCCCACATTTCCGCAGCTTAACACAATAGAGGTATATTTACAGTTTAGTGTAGGTGAGTGCTTCTGTTCAGCAGGAGTTAGGCAGATCTGCTACACCCAGGCATGTGGGAATACAGGCTACTTGACACTATCCCACTGTTGGTGTATGGCTTCTGTGATTCCTCTGGACATTGATATTCATTTGACCAAAGGGATAAGAGCATGAAGGAGTATGCACGATAGGTTGTTTGATTTTCCCTCACAGTCTTTTGTTCAGAATATATCTACAGTCCTACACCAAACTTCAAGGGAAACTAGAAAGTGTAGTCTGGTTGAGTGCCAGAGAGAATGGAGATAGGGGTTTTGGTAAATAATAAGAAGTTTCTGTGTGGTACAGATAAGGTTTGACCTATGTGACAGACTGTGATACCATGTTTAAAGACTCTTAAACACACTGGGTTCTGAGTAGGCTCTGCTTGTGTTACAAAGTTAGTCCTTAGGTATATTCGGTATGAATTTGGGAGGCTTGGCAACAATGGAATAGAATTTCTAAGGCACAAAAGTCTAAATTTTACTTGTATTCTAATCCTATGATTTATGTGACTCATTCACATAAAAATAGGGAGCATCAGTGTGTATCTGATGTTATAATTGGCACCATTCACTAATTTTATCTGTATAAAATAATTTTTGACAGAACTAAAGATGCCATATTTCTTTGACAAGTTACTGAGCCTAATTAGAATATTATGTTCCAAATATAATTAAAATATATTTATGTATATATATCTGAATGTATACTTGTGAATATGTATATAGATACGTGCATATATACATATACAGAGGGTGCCCCAAAATGGATATACATTTCAAGACATCTTATTGGAAGCAAAATGGGTCATTTCCCAAAAGTGTATGAATTTGCAGGTAAAATGAATGTGCAGAGCATATGTAGGTAAACATTTTTTTTTTCCATTTAAAAAAATGTTTCAGATTAATGTGAGGGTATGAACAACCAGGTCAACATATTTGAATTTGTTGGGTAGAGTCCCTCTTGTAGGCATGTCCCACATGCAAAAGGTGTGCCATACACCTTTACATTGTGCCCATTAAGTTGGAGCATCCCAAACCTGCCCTCTTCCCCTCTTCCCTCTCCATCATTCCTCTTCCCCCCCAACTTGAATTGAAATGAGTTTTTCTCCTCTGTGGGCAGGAATTTGATTGTCTTCTGGCTTTGTAGTCATATCGAATACATTGAATATTTGCTTTTCCATTCTTATGATATTTTACTGAGAAGAATGTGTTTCAACTCCATCCAGGTTAATACAAAAGATGTAAAGTCTCCATCTTTTTTATGGCTAAATAATATTGTATGGTGTACATATACCACAGTTTGTTCATCCAGTCCTGAATTGATGGGCATTTAGATTGTTTCCACATCGTAGCAATTATAAATTGAGCTGAGATAAATAGTCTGGTGCATATGTTCTTACGATAAATGGATTTTTTTCTTCTGCCTGGTAGTGGGATTATGGGGTCAAAGAGGAAGTCTAATTTGAATACTTTGAGGATTCTCCATACTTCTTTCCAAAGAGGCTATTTTAGTTTGTAGTCCCACCAACAGTGTAAAAGTGTTCCCCTCTCTCCACATCCACACCAGCATCTGTAGATTTGGGACTTTGTGATGTGGGCTTATCTTACTGGGGCTAGGTGATATCTCAAGGTGGTTTTGATTTGCCTTTCTCTGATAATTAGGGTTGATGAGCATTTTTTTTCCATATGTTTGTTAACTCGGCCAGAGGTGTTTGGAATTTTCTTTCCTCTGCCTCGCTGTGAGTGTCTAGTAAGGAGATGTTTCTAGTCTGCCATCTTACTCTGCCCCCTATCTAGTACTCTTGATCAGTATTGGAACCTTAAATTCAACCTCAAAAAGTAACACATAGGTAACATCTCTTAGTATGTGTATATATATTTTTGGTACCTTCTCTCTATATAAATTAATATATATAGATAGATGTGTGTATGTGTGTGTGTGTGTGTGTGTGTCTGTGTGTGTGTACTTGTGTATACAACTAAAACATTTCTGTATAGAAGTTGAACTACAGCAGTGAAACTAAGCCATAATTTTTTTTTTATTGTTGGGGATTCATTGAGGGTACAAGAAACCATGCTACACTGGTTGCATTTGTTGGGTAAAGTCCCTCTTACAATCGTGTTTTGCCCCCAAAAGGTGTGGCACACACCAAGACCCCAAGACCCCACCCT
>CAUYON010006133.1:0-17291 GCA_963573935.1 Arctocebus calabarensis | reverse complement strand
AGACTAAAGGCCTAAAGGAGGAGATGGGGAAAGACTGGGAGAGAAACGGAGAGAGCTTCTCTCTCCCTACTAGAATTTTCTCCCTCTAACAGATGCCTTAATGTTTTCTGTATTCTTTTCTTTCTTTTCTGTGAATAAATTCTGTCTTACAAAAAAAAAAAAAAAAGATGGAAACTCAGAGCAAAACCCACTGTGACGTCAAGAGGACATCACTGAGATGAAGCTAAAGGAGAGCAACCAAGGGAAAAACCCAATGTAATGACAAAAGAATGTCACTGAGGCTAAACTAAAAGATGGTAACCCAGCGCAAAACCCACTGTGAGTTCAGGAGGATGTCACAGAGGTTAAGCTTAAAGACAGTAACCCATGGCAAAACCCACTATGACATCAAGAGGACATCACGGAGGTTAAGCTAAAAGATACTAACCCAGGGAAATATCCACTGTGATGTGAGGAGGACATCGGTGAGGTTAAGCTTGATAAAGGTAACCCAGGGCAGCACCCACTGTAATGTCACGAGGACATCAGTGATGTTAAGCTTACAGATGGTATCCAAGGACAAAACCCACTACGATGTCATGAGAACATCACTTAGGCTAGCTTAATGAAGGTAACCCAGGGCAAAACCCAATATGACGTCAGGAGGATGTCACTGAGGTTAAGCTTAAAGACGTTAACCCAGTGTAACACACTCTGTGAGTTCAGGAGGACATCAGGGATGTTAAGCTTAAAAACGGAAACCCAGGGCAAAACCCACTGTGACTTCAGGAGGACGTCACTGACACTAAGCTAAAAGACAGTAAACAAGGGAAAAACCTTTTGATGTCAAAAGGAAAACCTTAACCCATTGAGGTTAAGGTTAAAGATGGAAACCCAGGGCAAAACGTACTGTTAGGTGAGGAGGACGTCACTGAGTTTAATTAAAAGACAGTAACCAAGGGAAAAACCCACTGTGATGTCAAAAGGACATTAGTGAGGTTGAGCTTAAAGATGATAACCCAGGGCAAAAATCACTGTCACATCAGGAATACATCTCTGATTTTAAGATTTAAGACTGTAACCAAGGGAAAAACACACTGTGACAAAGGGCGAAAACCAGTGTGACGTCAGGGGGACGTTATTGAGATTAAGATTAAAGACGGTAACCAAGAGAAAAACCCACTGTGACATCAGGAGGATGTCACTGATTTTCAGCTTAAAACCGGTAACCCAGGGCAACCCCGACTATGGAGTCAGGGTGACGTCAATGAGATTAAGCTTAAAGATGGTAACTCAGGGAAAAAACCACTGTGAGTTCAGGAAGAAATGATGAATGTTAAGCTTAAATACAGTAATGTATAGCAAAACTGACTTTGACCACAAAAGGACATCACTGAGGCTAAGCTAAAAAACAGTAACCAAGTAACAAACCCACTGTGATGTCAGGAAGACATAACTGAGGTTAATCTAAAAGACAGTAACCCAGAAAAAAAACTCACTGTAACATCAAAAGAAGATCACAGAGGCTAAGCTAAAAGATAGTAAACAAGAGAAAAACCCACTGTGATGTAACAGGACATCACTGTGATTAAGCTTAAAGAGGGGAATCCAGGGCAAACACCACTGTGCGATCAGTAGGACGTCACTGAGTTTAAGCTTAAAGACAGTAACCGAAGGAAAAAACCACTGTGATGTCAAAAGGACATCATTGCGGTTAAGTTTAAAAACTAGGGCCAAACTCACTATGATGTGGGGTTAAGCTTAATGAAGGCAACACAGGGCAACACCCACTGTGATGTCTGGAGAACGTAACTGAGATTAAGATTATGGAAGGTAAGTCAGGGCAACACCCAATGTGACTTCAGGAGGACATCATTGAGGTTAAGCTAAAAGATGGTAACCAAGGGCAAAATCCACTGTGTCGTCAAAAGGACACCACTGGGGTTAAATTTAAAGATGGGAACCAAGGGCAAAAACCAGTGTGATGTCAGGAGGATGTCACTGTGATTAAGATTAAAGATGGTAACTGAGGGAAAAACCTACTGTGATGTCAGGAGGACGTCACTAATTTTAAGCTTAAAGATGGGAAACAACCACTATGGAGTCATCGTGACATCAATGAGATTAAGTTTAAACAGTGACCCAGGGAAAAACCCACCATGAGTTCAGGAGGACAAGATAAATGTTAAGCTTAAATAGGGTAATGCATAGCAAAATCGACTTTGACATCAAAAGCACGTCACTGTGGCTAAGCTAAAAGATGGTAACCAAGGGACAAACCCACTGTGATGTCATAAAGACATCACTGAGGTTAAGTGTAAAGATGGTAACCCAGGGGAAAACCCACTGTGAGTTCAGGAGGACATGAGAGTGGTTAAGCTCAAAGACAGTAACCCAGAGCAACACCCACTGTGACGTCAGGAGGACGTCCCTGAGATTGAGCTTAAAAACAGTAACCCAGGGCAACACCCACAGTGACTTTAAGAAGACATCACTGAGATTAAGCTTAAAGATGGTAACCAGGGGAAAAACCCATTGATGTCACTGAGGTTAATGTTAAAGACAATAATTTAGGGCAACGCCCACTGTGACATCAGGAGAATGTCACTGAGGTTAAAAGCTTAATGAAGGTAACCCAGGGCATTACCCACTGTGACGTCGGGAGAACATCACTAATGTTGAGCTTAAAGACCTTAACACAGGGCAAAACCCATTGTGATGTCAGGATGACATCATTGAGTTAAGCTAAAAGATGGTAACCCAGGGCAACACCCAATGTGGAATCAGGAAAACGTTACTGAGGTCAAGCTTAAAATAAGTTAACCCGGGGCAACACCCACTTGACTTCAGGAGGACGTCACTGAGGTTAAGCTTAAAGAGGGTAACCCGGGGCAACACTGACTGTGATGTCAGGAGGACTTCATTGTGGTTAAGCTTAATGAAAGTAACCCGGTTCATCACCCACTGTGGAGTTCAGGAGGATGTCACTGAGGTTAAGCTTAATGAAGGTAACCAAGGACAACACCCACTGTGAGGTCATCAAGATGTTATGGATGTTAAGCTAAAAGACAGTAACCAAGGGAAAATCCCACTGTGACCTGACGTCACTGAGGTTAATCTTAAAGACAGTAACTGAGGGCAAAATCGACTGTGTCATCAGGAGTATGTCAAGGATGTCAAGCTTAGTGAAGGAAACCTGGGCAACACCCACTATGACATCAAAATTAGATTGAGGAGGTTAAACTTAATGACGGGAACCCAGGGTAACCCCTAATGTGGCATCCTTTGGATGTCACTGAGGTTAAGCTTATGGACGGTAACCTAGAGCAACAAACATGATGAGGTCAGTAGGAAGTCAGTGAGGTTAAGCTTAAAGATATTAACCCATGGCATCACACAATTTGGTGTCAGAGGAAGTCACTAATGGTAAGCTTAAAGATGGTAACCCAAGGCAAAAAACATTGTGATGTCAGGAGGAAGATGTTAATCCAGGACAACAACAAATATGGTGTCAGGGGCAAGTCACTAAGGTTAAGGTTAAAGATGGTAACCGAGAGCAGCACCCAATGTGGCATGAAGAGGATGACAGTGAGTTTGAGCTTAACGGTGGTAATCCAGGGCATCACCCATTTCGGCATGAGGAGGATGTCACTGAGGTGAAGTTTAAGGATGGTAACCCTGGACCACACCCTCTGTGGAGTCTGGTGGCCGACACTGAGGTCACCCATTGTGATGTCAAGAGGTAAGAAGTAAGTCACTAAAATTAAGCAAAATACTGTAACAAAGGACGATACCCATCTTGATGGCAGGAGGAAGCAACTAAGCATATGTTTAAAGACAGTATTGGGTGAGATCACATGTGTGGTACATATTCAAAGGGTCAGGAGAAAACTTCTAAATACGGATCAAAAATGTTTTTATATAGTAAATGAGAAAATATGAATAGTATGTCAATCAGGTTGATAAAAATATCTCAGATTGCATGTGAAGCCCCCACACTGTACCCCATGGTTGAACTAATGTACAAAGCTATGATTCAATAAAAAAAAATGAAAAAAAAGTAATTATTTTGATCTATAGATTCAACACAATCACAATAAAAGTCTAAGTAGCCTTTTCTGGGTAGAAATTGATAAACTGATACTAAAATTTATATGGAAATGCAAAGGATCTAGAATAACATAATTAATTGTGATAGGCAGAATTATGCCTCTTCCCCACATTCCCTATATGTATACTACCTAATTCCTGGAACTGGTGCATGTATTATTGTACATGGACAAAAGTGACTTTGCAAATATTATTAAGGGTATGCACTTTGAGACAATCCTGTGTTACCCAGGTGGGCAGAAAACTTTTCTATGTTAGGCCAGTAAAATGAGACAGAATAATATGGAAGAGAGATTTGAAAAATGAGAGACTATGCCAATTTTGAAGATGAGGAAGGGGCCAAAAGTCAAAGAATAAGGGTGTAATTTTTGTTATTAAACCTTTGTCTGAGGCATAACCTGCAAATTGACATCAAAAGCAAGCAGATGTTTGTTAAATGCAGTTCATATAAAGCTTCCCAGCTCTGCTATGTTTTTCGTATTACTCTTACAATAGAACCACATGGGTTCAAAGGTAGAGATGCTCTTAATGGAAAAGTTTGAAAGGAAGCACAACATAAGCAAGTGATCTTACTTCAGTGGAGTGAAATTCAACTACACTTTATTTTAGACAACTGTGTTAGTCAGGGTTCTCCAGAGAAATAAAAACAATATGGAAGGAAGAAGAGAGAGGGAGGAAGGGGAGGTAAAGGAAAGGTGGAAGGGGAAGAGAGAGAAAGGGAGAGACAAAAATTAATCTGAAGGAATTTGCTCACATGATTATGGAGGAGAGTAGGCTGGAAATCCAAGGAAGAGCTTGGGTGAAAGGCAGTTTACCGGCAAAATTTCTCCTTCCTGGGAAAGTTGTAGGTCTTTTCTCTATTAAGGCAGTTAACTGATTGGATGAGGCCCACCCACATTATAGAAGATAATTTGCTTTACTCAAAATCTACTGATGTGAATGTTAATCTCATCTTTTACAAAATACCTACACAGAAACATCTGTAATAATATTTGACCAAATATCTGGGTGCCACAGCACAGCCAAGTTGACACATAAAATTAGTCATGACAACGAATTACCAACGAACATTTCTTGAGCAATAAATACGCTCCTGGAAAGTGGCACATAAATAGAAGTTTTATTGCCTCATGGGGCTTCATGCACTAACCTATTTCCACTTGTAGCTCAGCCTGGCTAGTCCCTGAGGCAATCCAAACAAAGATATACAATAACCCAATAAATGGTAGATTCAGCTACCCTAGGCTTGAGACCTGGGGGTTTAGTGGTAAGTCTTGTTCTTCTTTAACTAGTAGACCTGAAGTGAAGCCTGAGCATATTCACACCAAGTTATCATTCTAACCTCCAGTGGGTTGCTCAATCTGGAAAAGTGGCCTCTTGCTTTAGATTCTTGATTTTTCACTCCAGTTCCTCAGCTTGAAGTTCAATTCTTGCTCTGGATGCCAGCTCATTCAACTGGAGTCCATTTGACTGGACCCCATTCACTATCCCCCATGAACTGGGGCTGCTTCAACCTACCAATAGCAATTGTCTGCCTGATTCCAAACATTACCACATGGTTGTTTCTCGGGGCTAGAGTGTGCTGTGTCCTTTAGAACACTATTTGGAAAACTGCCTCCCCAAGTACCCATTCTTTCAATTATCTTGTCCTTGGAACCCAGTATACAGACAGTTCTCCTATTTATTCCTATTCCTTTTCAGGTTCTACTCCTTACCCACCAGCCTATGCTATCTTGCACAGGTTATGGCAATAGATGAAAAGGGGGAAAAAAGTAAAAGTGAAGGATCCAGTTAGAATATGAGTAATCCCATTTATCTATTCTGCAAGGTCAGATTCCTGAATATAATATGTTCCAAGTACAAGTATAATAGAATGGAACCAAGTACATCCAGATTTGAGTGTGGATTCAGCTATGTCCAGAACAAAACTGGGATGTAGGCCAGGCATGGTGGCTCATGTCTATAATTGCAGCACTCTGGGAGGCTGAGGAGGGTGAACCACTTGGGCCCAGGAGTTCAAGACCAGCCTCAGCAAAAGGAAGACCCCCATCTCTAAAAAATAGCCGGATGTTGTGGCAGGTGCCTATAGTCCCAGCTACTTGGGAGGCTGAGGCAAGAGGATCACCTGATCCCAAGATTTTGAGGTTACTGTGAGCTATGACATCACAGCACTCTACCAGGGGCAAGAAAGTGAGAGTCTGTCTCAAAAAAAAAAAAAAAACTGGGATGTGTACCCTATAAACAATACAGACATATACGATAATAAGTGTCAGCTACTTTAATTCTACTCCGAAGGGATGCGCTTTGTGTGAGAATCACATTATTCAAAAATGACAATCTTGACTCCCTGCTCTCTGCTCCCTTCTCTCTCTTGTTCTCATCTCTTCCTCCCACTCTCTTTCCTTTCTCTAATATAAAATAAACTTAGATTATTAGATACTAAAAAAATGACAATCTTAACAGAAAAATGAACTGCAAAGAATGTTTTAAAGTGATCCATAAAATTATTTTGAAAAACATTTGAATAGCATTAAACCAGATCATTCAAGAATAAGTAGTTTTTAAAGCAGGTACCTCTAAAAGACACTTCTGTTTTTTAGCTGATGTATATTTTTAAATATACTAGATGACAATTTTAGCATTAACTTGGATTTTGTTACTAGCCTGAGGCAGCAAGCAATTGGAAGAAATTAACTTGGATTTAATTATTTGATACTTAACACATATTTCTTTTTTTCTCAGTGTTGATGGCTTTATTTTCCCCACAAAAGATTATGAACTCCCTAGGGACAACAAACCACTTCACATAATTCCTGTTGGTTAGTGCTCCCCTACTCTCACCCTGTCCTCACCTTGGCTGGTTTAGTTAAATATAGTTCAGGATTGAAAGGTTTAAGGTATTCATTGAGCAGCATGCACTCTCACCTGAAGCAAACTTCAAGTCCAAAGAGGTGAGCTAAGCTATAAACCATGACAGCTAACTAAAGTCCAAATACTGGGGGAAATATTAGGAAAAAGATCAAATCTAGGAAGGGGGTAGAAGTGGGAATGAGCTAAATCAGAGTACGCAGCCAAAGGAGAAAACCAGGGAGGCAAGATTGAGCAAAATGAAATCAGGAAAGAAGCCACAGTGATTACCTGGAATTTCTGCTAGCTATTGGGGCTTGCTTTAAACTAGGGAAGCAAGGATGTGTTGAAAAGAATGTCAATAAAAAGATTCAGGCATGCAATGGACTAATATTTCCTGTGGTAATATTAGTAACTTCTCAACTAGCAATACTGAGATAGTAAAAAATTTACATACAATCCTGGTGATCTGAAAGTTGACATGGCACATTAGCACACACTGGAATAAAACAAATGGAAGAGTGTGCCATTGGGTAAGCCATGGCACTTCTCTGTGATAGTAAAGTAAGAATCTTCTCCAGAAGTTTGATAACCTTAAAACAGCTAAGATGTGACACATGAAAGAAGGAAGGAAAGGAAAAGATGCTTGTATTTAATGAATACCAATGCATTACCAGTCACCTTTAAATATTTTCATTAATTTAATCTTCCAAAGGCTAGGCAATACTCACAATTTTACAAATGAAGAATCTAGAAGCTCTGAAACCTACCTAAAGTCACCCAGTCAGAAATCAAACCCAAATCTGTCTAACTCTAGACTCCATACTCTTTTCAAATATTCCACCCTCCACCTTATGAACCAGGTTGGAAAGAGGCACAGACTAGTCTAAGGGGCAAATATGAGGGAGTGGCACCCTATTAACAGCAGCAGAACCCTCTCTGGAGGAGAGAGATATGTCTTTTTGAAAAGATACTGCAACTCAAAAAAAAAAAAAAAGGAAAAGAATGAAAGAAAAAGAAAATATACTGCAACTCTACTCCTTGAGTAATTTGGTCTGGTTGACCTCCAATAAACAAAACTTATCAGATAGCAACAGCTACTTTTTATTGAAAGTCTACTATGTACTCATCCTCTATGCTAAATGCTTTACATTTATTAAGTTCTATGATTTCCAAAGCATTTTTATGCCTTTATTGCATCCGGAAGAGTCAAGAACTCAGATACATGGAAGAAGGCTAACAACCCTACTTTTCAGATATAGGAAATAAGGTTAGGACAACAACGATAACCCATTACTGACACCCAGATAGCTAGGCTGAAACTGCCTTTACTTGTCTAAAATAGGGATTGGGGCTGGGCATGGTGGCTCACACCTGTAATCCTAGCACATTGGGAGGCTGAGGCAGGAAGATCACCTGAGGCCAGGAGTTCAAGACCAGTCTGAGCAATATGATGAGATTCTGTCCCAACAGAAAAATAGAAAAATTAGCCAAGCATGGTGGCATGAGCCTATAGTCCCAGCTACTCAGGAAGCTGAAGCAGGAGGATCGCAAGAGCCTAGGGAGCTATGATGATGCCACTGCACTCTAACCTAGGCAACAGAGCAAGGTCATGTCTCAAAATAAAATAAAATTAAGATTGGTCTAAGCACACAGGTAGGTGGGTGGAGAGGTAGCCCCTGCCTATGAAGGAAGATAAGCAATGAGGCTATGAAATAGGTAGCACCTGATGACAATTTCATTCAAAAAAGTCAGGCAACTTAAGTGTCCAAATCAAGCAACATTTTGAGCTTGGCACCCCAGAGAATGTGACAAATTGGGCTGATCTTTTGAGAATTATTACAATAGCAAATGAAACAGAACTTGCAATCATCAAGTTGGCCAGAAAATTCTAAGCAGCAGTCATGCTGTTAACCATCACTTCTTTTTTATTTTTAAATTTCAGATTAACATGAGGGTACAGACAATTGGGTTACATTATTTGCATTTGTTAGGTACATTTTTAATTAATTTCTTGACCATCACTTCTGTTGAATCTCACCCCTCACTCCACCACCAGATTTCCATGATATAATCTCCCAGTTTGCCTACTACCTCTCTGACCACCCTTTCTCTCTCTTGAAACTTCTTTTTATCATCTTTTAATGTTTCCTAGCTCAATTGCACCTTTAGCCACTCATTTATGCCATTTAGACACTTTTTCTTAGCATTTCTCTCTTCTCCTGTTCCATGTTCAAATTACCATGAATTACTATCAATTTTTACCTGCTAAATATCTCTTTAGTCTGTTCATTTCTCTCCATCACCAGTAGCCTTGTCCAAGACACCATCACCTCTGTCCTTGATTATTGGAACAACCTCCTGGGATAGAATGTCAGTTCTGCCCCAAAGCAGCTACGTGATCTTCATTTCTCTAAGCTTCAATTTCCTTATAGGTCACGTGGACACAATAAAGTAGTTACCTTATAGGGCTGTTGCAAAGATTCAGTACAATATGTATAAAATCCCTTACAACAGTGCTTAGCACACAGTAAGTGCTACATAAATGGTAGCTTTTAAATTTTTATCTGCATTCACACTTGCCCCCTCTTCCTTCTCCACACTGTAGCCAAAGTGACATTTTCCAAAATGAATATCATATCCTCCCCACAACCACTGCACACAAGCACCCACAATACCCTGAGTTCCCATTGCACTTAGGATAAAGTCAAAACTCCTCACCATACCCTAAAAGAAGGTAGTGCATGATTTCTGTAGCATGAAGCCACATCTAACTTTCCCATTGTGGTCTCACCTTCCTACTAGCCTACTGGTTTTCTCTTACCCCCTGACACTCTGCTTGCCCCTTCCCACCTTCAGGCCTTGTTCTGCTTACATGAAATGCTTCCATTTCTTTTTCCTAACTGCACTTTATCCTTCCTTCAGTTCTTAGCTCAAGACTCTCTTTCCCCCAATAAATATGCTTTCCTTTCCTCTTCTTGTCAAAGATTTATAAGTAGCTACCTTATAGGACTATTGCAAATATTCAATACAACACATACCCCTAAGACATAACTGAAATGGCCACATGCCTCTTCTGTATTGAATATATCATAATGGTTGTTGTTTAGTTCTTTGTGGGTTTTGTTTCTACTTCCCCTACCTCATTGTTAGTTTTGTGACAGCAAGGAACCTGTTTTTGTTCACTGCTACCTCACCAGCTTGTAATACATGCCTAGCACATAATAAGTGCTCAACAAATCAACAGACAAAATGAACGAAAGAATGATCTTGTGAATAAGGATCAAATGGAAGCAAAAAGCAAAACTGAAAATGAAATCATAAGTCTACAGATGGGATTGTTAAATGGTCTGGGCCTTGAAACAGCTTTGAGACTGGAAGCTAATCTTCTTAAACCGAATTGTGTTTAAAGGAAAACAGGATAGAAAGAGGTGGGGCTTAAACTAATGGGAAAATCAGGAGGGGAAAGAGAAGGTTGTTGAATTCCCTGAATCAGGACAGGACAAATAACAGGATTTTAAAGTTACTTTGATCTGTGTATGCACACACGCAAGCTTGCATTTAATAGTTTTTCACTTTCCAGATGTTTAATCACTCCTAAGCTATTTTTAATAGGAAATGAAAAATCTGGAAGAAAGGAGAAATATTTAATAAGGATCCATTTTAAAAATTGAGCAGCTAATGCACTTTTCTGAATCTTGGGCTCACATCATAACGTTTATAATAAAGCAAACATTCAAGAGCTTCGGATTTAAATCCAAAGTTGCTGATGTCAGAGAGTTTTTTTCCCTAAGGAATCCAATCCTACAAAATTCATTGGAAAAAACTAAATTTGATTTGCACAGAGACTAACAAAATCCAGCTAAACTTTAAACATGTTCTTTGTTTATTTGCTTTCATCTTGAAGGAAAATGTAAGACCAAATTAATGGTACAAAAGAGACATAGATTGGGGAAGTTTTATATGTTGGTTTTTGATTTTCCATTTGCTTTTTTATGTGAAATTCGCAGTTTTAAAATTTTGTTAGAAATGATATTTTAGAAGAACAAAAATGGCACTGAAACTTAACTAAAAAATATTTTTCTAGGACACAAACACACACACACATTCTAACATACATGAACAGATACACACATTATTATGTTGTTTAGAAATCCCAAATCTTTGACAGAATAGCTATAAGCCATTAAGTGTCTTGCCTCTCTAATTATGAGATTCAGTTTACAACTTACAAAGTAAGGGTGTTCAAAAGATAATTAAGTTCCCTTTTATTTTTTCTTAATTCTAATTGTGGTAAAGAATACCTATCATCAAATTTACCACCTTAACCATTTTTTAAGTGTAATAGTAAGTGTATTCACATTGTCGTGCAACCAATCTCAAAAATTTTTCCTATTGCAAAACTGAAACTCTATACCTATTAAACAACTCCCCTTCTTCCCCTTCCCCCACTCCTGGCAACCATCATTCTATGTTCTGTTTCCATGAATTTGACTACTTTAGATACGTCATATGAGTGGAATCATGCAGTATTCATCTTTTTATGATGGGCTTATTTCATGCACACTGACAATCAACCATGTGAAAATTAAATAAATAAATAAAATGTGACTGGCTTATTTCTTTTAGCATAATGTCCTCCCAAGTTCACCCATGTTCTCCCAAATAACAGGATTTCCTTCTTTTATAAGGCTGAATAGTATTCCATTGTGTATACATACCGCATTCTTTATCTATTCATTCATTAATTGATGGACATTTGAGTTGCTTTCACCTCTTGGCTATTATGAATAACTTCTATAAACATGGGTATACAAATATCTTTCTTTTCTTTTTTTTTTTTTTTTTTTGTGTGTGTAGAGACAGAGTCTCACTTTATCACCCTCAGTGGAGTGCCGTGGCATCACACAGCTCACAGGAACCTCCAACTCCTGGGCATAGGCGATTCTCTTGCCTCAGCCTCCCGAGTAGCTGGGACTACAGGTGCCCACCACAATGTCCGGCTATTTTTCTGTTTTTGCAGTTTTGGCCGAGGCCGGGTTTGAACCCGCCACCTTCCATATATGGGGCTGCCCACAGATATCTTCCTTAAAACCTTACTTTCAATTCTTGTGGATACATAGCCCAAAGTGAGATTGCTGGATCATATGGTAATTCTATTTATAATTTTCTGATGAACTGACGTGCTGTTTTCCATGGCAGCTGCACCATTTTCCACTCCCACTGACAGCACACAAGGACTATATATTTCTCCACATCTTTACTAAAACTGTATATATTATTTTCTGGATTTGGCTTATTTTTTATAGTAGTCATCCTAATGGATATGAAGTGGCATTTCATTGTGGGTTTGTTTGCATTTCTCTAACGGTCAGTGATGTTGAACATTTTTCGCATGCCTATTGACCACTTATATGCCTTGTTTGGAAAAATGTCTATTCAAGTCACTTGCTTATTTTATAATTAAGTTATTTATCTTTGTTGTTGTTAAGTGGTAAGTGTTCTTTATATATTCAGATATTAAACCCTGTTTTGGATATATGACTTGAAAATATTTTCTTCCATTCTGTAGGTTGCCTTTTCACTCTGATTATTGTGCACTAAAATGCATGAAATTTTTCCATTTGATTTAGTCCCATTTGTCTATTTTTGCTTTTGTTGCCTGGGCTTTTTGTGTCATATCCAAGAAATCACTGCCAAATGAAATCTCATAAAGTGTATGCTCTATGTTTTTTTTCTAGAAGTTTTATAGTTTTAGGTGTAAGTTTAGGTAATCTATTTTGCATCAACTAACATTATATATGATTTAAAATAGGGGTCCAACTTCATTTTTTCACATGTGCGTATTTAATTTTTCCAAAACCATTTTTTTTATAGAGGTTGTCCTCTCTCCATTGACTGGTCTTAGCAACCTTGTCAAAAATCATTTGACCATATTCATTAGGGCCTATTTCTGGGCTCTCTATTCTATTTTGCTGTTCTATATTTTCTGCCTTTATGTCAGAACCACACTATTTTGATTATTATAACTGTGTAATATATTTTGAAATCAGGAAGTATGAGATCTCCAACTTTCTTCTTTTCCAAGATTGTTTGGCTATTTACAATTCCTTGAGATTCCATACGAATTTAAGGATGGATTCTTCTATTTCTTCAAAAAATGCTATTGGTATTTAGATAGGGACTGTACTGAATCTGTAGATTGCTTTGGGTAGTAATAACATCTTAATGTTAAGTCCTCCATTCCAAGAATACAAGATTCCCTTTATTGTTGTCTTCAGTAATTTCTTCTTGCAATTTTTTGTAGTTTCTAGTGTGAAAATATTTTGCCTCCTTAATTAAATTTATTCCAAAGAATTTTATTCTTTTCAATGTTTTTGAAAATTAAATTGTTTTCTTTGCTTTATTATCACATTGTTCATTATTAGACTATAGAAACACAACTGATTTGGAGGTATTTATTTTGTATTCTACAATTTTGCTGAATTCATTTATTAGTACTAACAGGATTTTTTGAGGAGTCCTCTACATATGAGACCATTTCATGTGAACAGAGATCATTTTACCTCTTCCTTTCCAAATTGGATGGCTTTTACTTCTTTTTCTTGCCTAACTGTTCTGGCTAGAGTTTCCAGTATCATATTCGAAGAAATTAAAGGGATTAGAATCCCTCTAAAATGCATAAATTTCTATGAAAACATTTGTATATTTTACAAATTCTTAGGATGACACAGTTGACAGCCTCTTCCTTCTCTATCCATTTATTTTGTTTTGAGACAGAGTCTCACTATGTCACCCTCAGAACAGTGAAGTGGCATCATAGCTCACAGCAACTGCAAACTCTTGGGCTTAAGTGATTCTCTTGCCTCAGCCTCCCAAGTAGCTGGGACTACAGGTGCCCCCCACAACATCCAGATATTTTTTGTTGCTTTACCTGGCCTGGGCCAGGTTCAAACCTACCAGGCTCAGTGTATGTGGCCAGGGCCCCGCCCACTGAGATACGGGAGCCGCCTATCTGTCAATTTTCTTAACATCACTCACAATCAGTGACTCTCTTGTCTTCCTTTTCTTCCTCCTCTATTGTCACCTCCCCAACAACTGTGGGTGCTCCCAAAGCTTGAATTATTCTTTCTCATGACTTAAAAACATAATTTTGGCTTTTTATATGCCACTGATAGATATTTCTTTATCACCAGAAGTACTTCATATAATGAATGCATATTAAATTCAAGAAAAAAGTTTTCTCTCTAGCAATAATTTCACTAACCACTTGAGATATAGCTAAATCATAAGTCCAAGATCCATGGTAGCCCATCTTAATTGTAAATTGAGACAACTGTAATTATTAAAGTGCTCCATTCCATATAGGCCTTCACAAATAACTGTGTGTCCTCAATTTGCTAAACTTTTCTTCACTTCCTGTCTCAGTTTGAGACCCCATCCTGGCTATGTAAAATGAGCATTTAACAACAAAGGCCAGTTTTCTACAAACTAGAAGAGTTTAGGAACAGTGATAATTTTGCCTAACTCAATGGAATAACAGAGAAACCAGGCATTTTCTGCCCACTGCGAAATCAGGTCACTACCAAGTACTGAAACAGTGTCTTATATCTACAAAGTTGTTCTGTCATTATTCTTCATTGCCTGCTCCCAAAGCAAAGACTGGTACCTGGGGAAAAAGAGAGACCCATGCCCATCCTTCCCTCTGTCCTGCAACCTCAATTCCAGGAAATTGATCCCTAATCCTAATTTTTCCTTTTGAAGTTTTTAGATTGAACTACTGGTATGACCCATCTCTATACTGGATGCTTTTACCTTCAAATGTCAGAATTTCCAAGTCAAAGGTCTCTCCTCCCCATATTCAGCAATGTTTATCTGCCTCATCCCTACTATTTAGAGTTGGTCCCTAGCTTTCCTGTAAGCAGCTGCCATTTGCCTCTTGCCCAACATTTCTATTAGCTTCCTACTAACTATGCCTCCACCTCTGCTACAGAAATCTAGAGTTGCTTCATGGACTGGCCTAGGGATTTTCAAACTACAGTTTGAGACTTATTAACAAATTTTGAAGTCAATTTAATGGATCAAGATGAGACTTTTATTTAATGGAATGAAATTCAATAACAAAGAAAATATCAGTGTGTCTTACACATAGTGAGGTTTGTGTTGTAAAACTTTCTCAATTCAATTATGTATGTATTGAGTTAGGATATAAGATACATGTCTTGCTTTGGTCCATGATCAAAAATGTTTGAAAGCTACTGCTTTAGCCTAATCTTCCAGTATGACTTCATGCTACCCCAATGTGGAGGACCCTGTAAGGTATGAATCAGACAAGCTATCTTCTGTCCAGGAGCTTAGTTTAGAAGTTTAGCCTTTGTGTAAATAACTCAGAAATGAGATAGATAGTAATAAATATCATAAGAGAATAATAAATATGAAGAAATCTTACAGATATCAGGTAATAATTTAGCTTCTATAATAATAAAATGCCATTTATAACATTTATTGAGTGCATTTGTACCAGGCAATGTGCTAAGTATTTTACAGGAGTTATCTCATTCCGTCTTCATAATGCTAAGGAATAGGCCCCATTCAAATCCCCAAGTCATAGAAGAAAAATGGAGGCTCAGAGATATTACATGACTTGTCCTGATTCCCATAGCTACTTAAGTGACAAAACCAAGACTCTACTGTAGGGTCATTTGAGTCCTACACTTATGCACTCACACCACTCACTCGACCATATCTGTAATCAGACAATTGCCCCTCCTCCTTTGCTCTAATAATATCTCTACTTCTACTATTTCTAATAATCCCTAATTCTAATAATGCCAATAAAATATTCATGTTCACTCTTTCTATTACCAGTGAGTACATTTAAGTTCTTGGACCATAGAAAATTCTCAAAAAATGTTCCCTCACCACTTGTTAGTTGCTAAATCAGTTGATCTTCCATGAAAAGAAAATTTCTCTTGTCGTAAGCTCCCAAAACAAAGACAAAAGCAAAAATTAAGTGGCAGAATCATTATGTAGCATGTCCTTGTTTGTCTCATAAAGTTGACTGTCTTTTCTTTATGTCTTTGAGCCCATAAATGCAAGCAGGCAGACATTAATACATTTCTCAAAGATAATCAAACAATTCCTGCATAAATTTTGTTTTTCCTCCAAGGAGGTAAATATGAGTGGTATTTAAGCTATTAAGAGTTAATTGGCTTAGCTCATTAAATCTTCTTAGGAATAATTTGCACCAAGGGAGGGTCTTTTAATGTCCAATGCCTATCTGTGTGTCTGCCAGGGTCATGTGTGGTGCCCAAAGAAACACTAAGTCTTAGTCAGGGCATAGCTTGGGTGTCAATGCTACTAAGTGGGGTTCCTGCTGCCTGGAACAAGGGATAGCCATTCCCAGATATGTATAAATGTGTGAGCATTCAATCCACATGTGAGAGGTCATGGTGGATTGGGCCCCTTGAAAGAAACTGTCAGAGACAAGTGAAAAAGAGAGAAGGAATAGGAGCCATGGGCTACAATTTGAATTATCCTTGTATGATATTCTTATTTTTCAAATATCTTCAGTTTATATAATTTTAAAATATTAAATATTAGGTACATGCAAAGGAAAGTCTGGAATGCAGATGCAAATTATAACATATAACTATAATACCTATAAACTCCTGTTCACTGTAGAGATAATGGAAGTCTGATTTTTGCCTCTGTATTCAAATAAAATCTGTTATTTAGTTTTAGACTTGCCCTAGGCCTTTGGAAGGCTGAATAGCCAATGCCTACATCAACATTATTTTGGCTTTCTTAAACTTATATATAATCAACTCATAGTATTTGAAATTATTGTTAATATCAAAATATTCAACTTCAAATACAAGTAAGCATTCTAGATAATACTTGTACTTAAAATTACCTCATGTTCTCTGTATGTTAAAATTCTCAATCACTTAGAGCATAAATGTACCTCTTTTACTGCAGGAATAAAATGCTGCACTAATAAATAATGATTGCGGAAGCTTTTAAATTTGTGTACAAGCACCATGTTTATATACATCAAATAGTTAAACAGAGAAATAAATTGAGAATTTATAAAATATTGAAGAAGACAATGTTTACTATATAACTATATGAAAAAATTATCTAATATACTTTTAAGCTAATAAATGTTTTTTTTTTATTCCCTTTTTTTTTTTTTAATTGTTGGGGATTCATTGAGGGTACAAGAAACCATGTTACACTGGTTGCATTTGTTAGGAAAAGACCCTCTTACAATCGTGTTTTGCCCCCAAAAGGTGTGGCACACACCAAGACCCCAAGACCTCACCCCCCTTACTCCTTCCCTCTCTCTGCTC
>CAUYON010006132.1:0-32386 GCA_963573935.1 Arctocebus calabarensis | reverse complement strand
TCCTTGTTTCATTAATTTTCTGAATGATTCTTTTGTTTTCAATTTCATTGATCTCTGATTTAATTTTGGATATTTCTTTTCTTCTGCTGGGTTTAGGCTTAGATTGTTCTTCTTTTTCCAATTCCATAAGATGGCTTGTGAGCTTGGTGATGCACTCTCTTTCTGTTTTTCGAATGCAGGCATCTAAAGCGATAAATTTTCCTCTCAGAACTGCTTTTGCAGTATCCCACAGGTTTTGGTAGCTTGTGTCTTCATTGCTGTTATGCTCAAGGAAGTTAATGATTTCCTATTTTATTTCTTCCTGTACCCAACTGTCATTCAACAGAAGGTTGTTTAATTTCCATGCCTTTGTGTGGGGTTGAACACTTTTATTGGAGTTGAGTTCCACGTTTAGTGCATTGTGCTCTGAGAAAATACAAGGTAAAATTTCAGTTCTTTTGATTCTGTTAAGGTTTGTTTTGTTTCCTAGGATATGATCAATTTTGGAGAATGTTCCATGGGCCGATGAGAAGAATGTATATTCTTTATCTGTGAGATGGAGTGTTCTATATTCATCTATCAAGGGTCTCATTTAAGTCCCTTATATCTTTGTTTAATTTCCATTTAAAGGATCTGTCCAGCTCTGTAAGAAGAGTGTTAAAGTCCACTGTTATTATGGTGTGATAGGATATCATATTGCTCAGACTGAGTAAGGTCTGTTTCAAGAATCTAGGAGCATTTAAAATTGGGTGCATAAATATTTAGAATTGAAATGTCTTCTTGTTGTATTTTTCCCTTGACCAATATAAAGTGACCATCTTTGTCTTTTTTGACTTTAGTTGCTTTAAATCCACATGTATCCGAAAATAAGGTTGCAACTCCTCTTTTCTTCTGAATTCTGTTTGCCTGAAAAATTGTCTTCCAGCCCTTAAATTGGAGTTTTAATTTGTCCTTTGAAGCTAGGTGTGTTTCCTGCAGACAACAAATGGATGGCTTGTGTCTTTTAATCCAATCATGGTATCTATGCTTCTTCAATGGGGAATTCAAGCATTTAACATTTATTGACTCTCTCTGGAGAAACCCTAACTGCCCCCTTCTATCATCACCCAATTCAGCAGGAAGCATTTAGATCGAGTCTTCACCCCTTTTCCCTAATAGCAGTTGGGGTTTCTACTTGGAGAGGGAGAATTGATGCAGGACATTTGGCACCCTGGCCAGCTCAGCGGAGCTGGCGGACCTGCTGCCTCCTCCTTGGCCGTGTCAGTGCTGCAGCAGCCAGCTAAAGAACCAGCAGGCTCGATGACTGGCAAGGAGGGGGACCTCCAACCCCCACCGGAAGCTCCAATAGCCAAAAAGGCCAGACAACTGCTGAGGAGTCACCTGTGCCTTGGTGTCCCCTTCACTTTGCACTTGGGACTAAATATGGAGCCCCCATTCCCTATGCCTAGGTCAGTTTCATGTGAATTTCCTGGGCCTCAATTCCATGAATGGACTGTGTCCATTCATTGATGCATTCATTCACTTTGCCCCAGAGGGGACTGTGTTCATCCATTGATACATTCATTCACCTTCCAAATAAATAAATTAATTAATTAAAAAAAATTTATTGAGATAATTGATAAGTGTGGTAGTGTTCTATTCATTTTATTTTGTGAGAGTCCATTGCTTAGTTTTATCTTTTGCATCAGTGTGGAAGTTAGGTTCTGTCCTTTAATTTCTGAGTTCTTACTTTGCTGTTCATCCATTGTGATGGTCAGTGTGTAAAACAGGTTGAAGTATTTCCTATAGAGCTGATCTTGTTGTGGTGAATTTCTTCAATGTTTGTATATCAGTAAATGATTTGATTTCTCCATCAACTTTAAAGCTTAGCTTAGCAGGATATAGAATTCTGGGCTGGAGATTGTTCTGTTTAAGTAGATTAAAGGTAGATGACCATTGTCTTCTTGCTTGGAAAGTTCCATTAGAGAAGTCTGCAGTCACCTTGATGGATTTGCCCCTGTAGGTCAACTGACACTTACTCCTGGCAGCTTGAAGAATCTTTTCTTTTGTCTTGACTTTGCACAGGTTCATCACAATGTGTCTTGGGGAAGCTCAGTTAGAGTTGGGGCAACCTGGGTTCCAATATCCCTCTGAAAGGAATGTGTCAGAATCTTTGGTGATATTTGGGAAATTTTCATTTATAATATTTTCTAGTATGGCTTCCATTCCCCTGGGGCATTCTTCTTCCCCTTCTGGGATATCTATAACTCATATGTTTGAATGCTTCATAAAGTCCCATAATTCTGTCAGTGAACGTTCTGCTCTCTCTCTCTTCTTTTCTGCATCTTTAACTATCTGAGTTATCGCTAGAACTTTGTCCTCTACCTCTGAGATTCTTTCTTCTGCGTGGTCTAATCTGTTGTTGATACTTTCTATTGCATCTTTAAGTCCCTAATAGACTGCTTCAGTTCCTTCAGCTCTGCTATATCCTTCCTATATTCTTCATATCATTCATCTCTTATTTAATTCTGTTTTTGGATTTCTTTTTGTTTATTTTCCACTTTATCAGCAGTTTCCTTCATCGTTTTCATCATCTGTATTTTAAATTCCCTTTCTGTCATTTCTAACATTTCCTTATAGGTGGAATCCTCTGCAGTAGCTACCTCACAGTCCCTTGGGGGAGGGGGGTTGCTCTGGCCTGTTTTTTCATGATGCCAGGAGTTTTCTGCTGATTCTTCCTCATGAGTGATTTCTTTTATCTGTTTCCTTGTATTTTTTTTTTAATTCTCTCTTCTCCTTACTCATTTTTAAAGAGAACCCCAAACTCACCACTCATTATAAAAACGAGGGTCTTGGCCAAGCATGGTGGCTCATGCCTATAATCCTAGCACTCTGGGGCTGGGTGCTCATGCCTCGATGATTAGAGCTCCAGCCCCATGCACCAGGGCAAGCAGGTTCAATCCTGGCCAGGGCTTGCTAAACAAACAAAGAAAAAATCCTAGCACTCTGGGAGGCCAAGGTGAGTGAATTACCTGAACTCACAGGTTTGAGACCAGCCTGAGCCAGAATGAGACCCATCTCCAAAAGTTGCTGGGTGTTGTGGCAGGCACCTGTAGTCCCAGCTACTAGGGAGGCTGAGGCAAGAGGATTACTCAAGCTTAAGAGTTTGAGGTTCCTGAACTATGACACCAGGGCACTCTAACAAGGAAGACAAAGTGACACTCTGTCTCAAAAAAAAAAAAAAAAAAGCCAGGGCCTCGCCCAAACCATATCTAGCTCTATAATCTTTGCCAAACTCTTTGGTCTGCAAGTACTTGATGCTACAAGGTGAAGGGCCTGTGCTATGAGAGTGTGCCAGGCAGGGGCTAAGCCAGAGGCTTCCAGGCAGGCCTCCCTCTGGAAAGGTTGTTTGAGTCCCAGGAAGACTGGAGAGGCCTGAGGAACAGAGAGAAGGAGGGAAGCAGGGAGCTGAACAAAAGGAGACAGGGCCTTAGAAGTCACAGCTGCCACAGGAGGAAAGCTGTGTGTGATCAGGGCTGGGCTGCTTTCTCACTGACCTGCATGGCTTCTGCCTGGAGTGCAGGCCCTCTCTTCTCCGCTGGATCTGGACTGGCTCGCCCACCCCTTGCCTACTCCCAGCATTAGTGCCCATGACACGGTGTGCTCTCTGTACCTAGTCACCAGGTGGCAGCAGGGGTTACTGTGACATAGTACCCACAAGGGTGTATGTGATCCCACCTAGTGCATTCTTTAAAAAAAAAAAAATTCTCTCTTCTCCTTTATTGCCACATTCATATAAAAAGTTCTGACATATTTCGGCTGGTATCTAGTGCATTGTTTATGCAGCTGAATCCTGCTCACTAGTGAAGATTTAGCTCAACTGTATTCCCTTCTAGAAGTCACCTTGGAAGACCCTCTTCTGCACAGCAACCTACCCTCTGTGCATTCATGGCTCAGACGGTGGGTCCTGACTGTCTCATTCCATCTGAACCATGGGGCTCTTAGGGCGGGGACTGTGTCCTGCTTATTGCATTTGTATACCCTGTACCAAGCACAGTGTCTGGGATGAGGGAGAGCAAGGGACCTGTGGAACTAACCCAAACATCTCAATGCTAATCAGATGCTCCCATTCCAGCTCCTGAGGAAGTAGCTGTTGGGCCTGCTGCAGCAACCTGGTCAGATGGTCACAGGTGCGCCCTTTCGTACTGATTGTGCAGACCTATCATTAGGTGGCCCTGACTCCTGAGCTGTTGTGTTAATGGTCATGACCGTCTCACTCTTGACTGCCAACATTTGCATTCTGCCTTGAAACATATCCTTTCTCCGAACAAAACTAATACGAAGATGGGAATCAAACTATGGTCTGGGTTTCAGAAGTAATATTTAGATTAAGTAAATAATAGGCGCTAAGGAGGTAAGAATAACATCAATATTATTGGCAACTTTCCCATTGACAAGGTGAAAAGTTCCCTTCCAGCTGTAGTCCTGGAACTTTGGTGAAGAAAATGTTTCAGGGTGGAAGGAGTGATTCAAATTTGGTTGTGCTGTCATATAAGCTGAGGACTGAGAATTAGCCACTGGATTTACCAGTAGAAGTCATTAAGAAAAGCTACTTTGCTGGAATGCAGGCAGGAAAACCCAAAAGAAGTGAGTTCAAGAGAGATTGGGAGGAGAAAAATCAGCACATACAGAAGCCATTTCCAGGACTGTTGCCATAAAAAGAAAGAATGTGATAGCTGGAGAGGAAATGGAATTGAGATTACTTTTTAACCCTTTTTTCACGTGCATTTGCAAGCATACAAAACAATAGAGCAAAGGATAAAATGAACCTACATCTAAACTTTTCGTAGTTTCAAAAGCTATTACTATTTTGACAATCTTGTTCCACCTATGACATACAACCACTTTCTTCTTTTGATTGGAGTATTTTAAAAATTATATTTCACCTCTGATAGGTTTCTCATAAATTGTTTATAGAAGAGAGCTTAAAAATTACAAATGCAATACCACGATCACAGTAGAAATATATGTATTAACAATAGTACCTTAGTATCATAACTTGTTTCTATTTAACTTTTTCCAATTAAAGAGAGGGGTTTTTTTGCAGTTTTTGCTGGGACCGGGTTTGAACCTGCCACCTCCAGTATATGGGGCCTGTGTCCTACTCCTTTAAGCCACAGGCGCCACCCAAGAGGGTTTTTTTTTTTAAGGGAGCAATGACAACATGCTTGAATGCTGATAGGAATAACGCAAGAGACAGTGCTTTTGAGGATATATGAAAGAGAGGAGCAGGATCAAGTGCCCCTGAGTTGGGAATCTAGGTAGGAGTATTGAAGGCTCACCCACAGTAAGAGGAAAGAGGCCAAGTACAGCTGACAGAGGCTAAGAACAGCGTGTCTTAAACTACACAGGTGCATATATGTGCAGGATACTTTCAATTAAACACAGATTGAAAACCCAGGATTTGAGGGTTACAAAACCCATATTCATTGAGGGCTGACTTTTCTTATCTTCAGATTCTTTGGGGTCAACTGTGGTTATATTTGGGCGAGTCCCATATCCCAAAGGACAGATATATGTACACACAGGTGCACAGTCTTGGTAGGATGTAGCAGAGAAAGGGCATGGATGTTCTATCCAGACTACTATTTTCTCAGCAAAATAAGAAGCAAAGTCCTCCTTCCAGAGCAAGGATGAGAGAGGTCTTAGAGGTTTTAGGAGAAATGAGAAGCTATCTACAACACTTCCTTTCTTTTTTTTGGAGACAGTCTCACTCTGTCATCCCATGGCATCATAGTTCACAGGAACCTCAAACTCTTGGACTTGATTAATCCTCTGGAGTAGTTGGGACTACAGGCATGTGCCACTACGTCTGGCTAGCTTTTCTATTTTTAGTAAAGATAGGGCCTCACCCTTGCTCAGGCTGGTCTTGAATTTCTGAGGTCAGGTGATCCACCCACCTTGGCCTCCCAGAGTGCAAGGATTATAGGTGGGAGCTACTGTGCATCATCCTTCAGATGAGGAGGAGGAAGTGGGCAGGTCCATCAGCTTGGTCACCATTAAAAAACAACGAAGGGAGTCTCTGAGATAAATGATGCAGAAGTAAAATCTCATGGTACCAGAGTTCAGGGATTTATCTTAGCTTTGGACGTGATCTGAATGCCATGTCACTGGAGGTTTTATTTATTTTTTTAAATGAGTGGTCCAAGCTCGGCGACTTACACCTGTAATCCTAGCACTCTAGGAGGCTCAGTTGGGTGGATCACCTGACCTCAGGAGCTCAAGACCAGCCTGAGCAAGAGTGAGACCTTGTCTCTACCAAAAATAGAAAAACTAGCTGGAGTTGTGGTGGGCGCCTGTCGTCCCAGCTACTCGGAACGCCGAGGCGAGAGGATCACTTGAACCCAGGAGTCTGAGGTTGCTGTGAGCTGTGACACCACAGCCTTCTACCCTGAGACAGGGCGACAGAGTCAAAAAAACACAAAACAAAACAAAAAAAAAGAAAATGGGTAGTCCATTTCAGGATTTCCCAATCCGGTTATTGCAGAGTACTTTCCAGGGAGCCCAAGAGGGTAGGAACTGCTGCTGTTCTCACTTGGTTTTATCTCTTGAACTTCTGCTTTCGGACTTGAAAATTTGCTAATTATATTGAAACGTTCCTCAACTTTTTTTTTTATGAATAATTGGGAATCAAAAAATCAAATTATTCGAAGTGTATGAGATCTTTCCTTTTTCCTCCTGTATCTCCTGTATCTAAACTCTCCTCTGGCGAATTTATATTTATTCAGCATTTAATCTATGCTGGCTTCCACTTACTTGAGGAAACGGAGACTTGCCCACAGACACATGGTTGTAAGTGGCCATGTCTCTAACTGAGGTCGTCTGACTTTCCAGGTGTCCATTTCAGCTGAGACTCCACATCTACTTGGTTCTCACCCAGCCTAGAGGTTTCCCACAAGCAGTAGAAAGGTGATATGCTGAAAAGCAAACTGGAAGACTGGGCTGGCCTCCTGACCCTGCCTGCTCTAAGCTCAGACCTGCCAGTTGGAGTGACATTGGCCAACTGTCATAAATTTGCTATATATAGTTGATGCCTCGTCATCCATTCAGACCTGACATAAGTTGTTTGAAACCCACTCTACCCATCACCTTTGGTCTAGTTCAAACTTCCCCGCCCTGAGGGGTTGTTTGTGATATAGTTCATTTTTTCCTCATCCCATTGACTCAAAACTCACACACCCCACAGTTGCTGACCGTGTTAAAACTTAATGATCATATCCAAAGTCCTGTATGTAAGTTCCCCCTTCCCATATGTGTTCTCTAAACCAGCCCATCCATACTCCCCTTCCCGAAAGCCTGAGGGCCCCATGCCTGGCCCTCCATAAGGCACACCCATGACCCTCCCTCTGTTCTGTTGGTCCCCACCACCTCCAGACATCCCTTCCACCTCCTGTGGCTACTCCTCACCTCTCTGGGATCTTCAAGGGATTTGTTTCTTCCATGTCGTGCATTTTGATTTGACCTCCTCATTGCGTCTCTCCCATCCGACACACCAGAACCTAACTTTCCCTGGTCAGGGCTTTCCTAGAGAGGCTGGTTTATGACCACTCTCAACAAAGACCTCAAGACCAAACTAGAGAGAAACCATAGCACTGGAAATCACAACACCAAGTTATTGAACCTCCCTTAACTTCCATTACCTCATCAGGAAAAAAAATGCCTATTAATAGTATTTACAACATGACGTTGTTCTGAAGATTGACATACCACACTGAAAGTTCTTGGCCCAGAACCTGGAATGCAACAAGTACTAAATAAATGTTACTCCTAGGCTCGGCGCCTGTGGCTCAACGGGCTAAGGCGCCAGCCACGTACACCTGAGGTGGCGGGTTCAAATCCAGCCCCCGGGCCCGCCAAACAACGACGGCTGCAACCAAAAAATGGCCGAGCGTTGTGGCAGGCGCCTGTAGTCCCAAAGACTTGGGAGGCAGAGGCAAGAGACTCGCTTGAGCCCAGGAATTGGAGGTTGCAGTGAGCTGTAATGCCACAGCACTCTATCCAGGGTGACAGCTTGAGGCTCTGTCTCAAAAAAAAAAATAAAAATAAAAATAAATAAATAAATAAATAAATGTTACTCCTAAAACTATTATTATGGTTCCTACCAGTCATCAGCTTTGGGCAAGAGACTTCTCATCTCTGAATATAATATGCCTGTCTGTAAATCAATATGTCCCTGTTTTTGTTGTTGTTGTTGTTGTTCGTTTGTTTGTTTGAGACAGAGTGTCACTATGTCACCCTCAGTACAGACCTGTGGCGTCACATCTCACAGCAACCTCCAACTCTTGGGCTTAAGCAATTCTCTTGCCTCAGCCTCCCAAGTTCCTGGGACTTCTAGTGCGGATTTTTTGTTGCTATTATCATTGTTGTTTAGCAGGCCCAGGCCGGGTTTGAACCCACCAACCCATGTATGTGGCTGGTGCCCTAGCCACTGAGCCGTTCCCTATTTATCAGAACACCTAAGTTTCCCTTTTTATAGACATCTTTTTTTCAATTTTTATTTAATTATGTAAGGAGTCTCGTTCTGCCATCTTGGATAGAGTGCTGTGACATCATAGCTCACAGCAACCTCAATCCCTTGGGCTCAGGCAGTGCTCTTGCCTCAGCCTCCCAGATTGCTGGGACTACAGATGCCCATCACAACGCCTGGCTATGTTTTCTATTTTTAGTAGAGAAGGGGTCCAGGTCCTGCTCAGGCTGGTCTTGAACTCCTGAGTTCAGGTGATCCACCTGCCTTGGCTTCCCAGAGTGCTAGAATTACGAGCGTAAGCCATCATGCCCCGCCTTTTTTAATTTTTAATTTTTTTTTTTTTTTGAGACAGAGTCTCACTATGTCACCCTCTGTAGAATGCTGTGGCATCACAGCTCACAGCAACCTCAAACTCTTCGGCTTAAGCGATTCTCTTGCCTCAGCCTCCCAGTAGTGGGACTACAGGTGCCAGTCACAATGCCTAGCTATTTTCTTGTTATTGTTGTCACTGTTTAGCAGACCCGGGCTGGGTTTGAACCCACCAACCCCAGTGCATGTGGCCAGTGCCCTAACCACTAACTTACAGGTACTGAGTCTTAATTTTTAAATTTCAAAATATTAAGGATATACAACTATTTTTGGTTACATGGACTGCTTTAGTAGTGCTTGAATCAGGGTTATAAGTGTGCCTATCACATAGTTAGTGTTCATTATACCTATTAGGTTCATTTTTGCCCAACCTCTTTTCCCCCTACACCTGCTTAAATTCCATTGAGTTTTACTACCCTCTGCATACGCATACTGATTGGTTACTTCCAATTTAATAGTGAGTACATATGGAGTTTGTTTTTTCTTTTTCTTTTTTTTTTGAGACATAGTCTCAAGCTTTCACCCTGGAGGTTCGCCTAGGCTAGGCCAGCAGCACAAGTTGGTGCCCCTCTGCGTCTCCCTGTGAAAGGCCCACCTGGCAGCAAACAGTCACATTATGAGACCAGGGGACCATCTTCCTACCTTTATTGTCAGAGATCACTTTGGCGTTAACTGTTACCCAGTGAAAGAACGATTTAATAATTGACTTTGGAAGAGTAGGGTATCCATCTTTTTAGTCACCTTGTACACAAATTTTAGTTACTTAAAAATGCTCAGATTTTTGCTCTTTTAAGAGGTAAGTTCATTTTATTTCAATAAGTCTTAAGGTTACATTTTTCTTTCACTCAAAAACATAAAAAAAATTTTGATTCCTCTGGGTAAACTATACAGTGGGAACTCATGATATTCATTGGTTTCCCCAAAGATGTACTTAGATCTTTGATCTTGAATGTCTAAACTCTCTGGACCTCAATTTCCTTATAGGTGCTTGTAAAGTTAAAATGAGCTCATGAAAGTGAAAGTTACCAGCTGTCATGAGTATTTCAAACTAAGAGGAAATCAGAATTTAAGTCACTTTGGAAAACAATTGTTGACAACTTCTATATTTGTGCTGGAACAAATATACCCAAACTCTCTGAGAAAATGGTTCTTCCATTTAGTATGATGATACCGGGCAAAATGGTTCTTAGCAATTTTAAAAAAATGGTGCTTTTTGGCTCGGTGCCCATAGCACAGTGGTATGGCACCAGCCACATACACCAAGGCTGGCAGGTTCGAACCCGGCCCAGACCAGCTAATGACAACTGCAACCAAAAAATAGCTGGGCGTTGTGGCAGGCTACCATTTCTATCACAGAACTGTCCATTTTGATAATAGAAAATCAACTGATCAAGATTTTAAAAACATTAGTAAATAATTGAATATGTATTTTGAGACTTTAAACATAAATGTGTTCAGAAAAAAAAAGAAAAAAATGTGTTCAGAACCCTTCCTTCAACCCACATATCTTAACCTCCCTCTTCCCAAATTCTACTGAAAAGACAGATTGGACAGGGGCATCCAACTTGTGGCTGATGGGCTACGGACTGATTTTGTGAGGACTTTTTGTTTATCTGTGGTGTTGGATAGCACAAAAAGTATGCATCAATCTTTTTTTTTTTTTTTTGCTAATCTGCTTTTGTTAGTGCTCATGTGCGTGCTATCTCTTATTCTTCCAATATGTGGCAGAGGGAGAAAAGGTTGGACACCTCTGGATTACAATTCAGTAATCAATAGTAGCATTAGCAAACTGGAAATGGTCCATCAGCAATGCGAAATTTCTATATGAGAATGCACTGACAATAGAACCCAACAAAGCTGCGTCAATAAAGAGCATCTCAGGTAATAAAGAGTATCTCGAAAAACAGTGCCATTTTTCTCCCACAAAACTATGGAATGATGCTGAGATCAGAAGTAGCAGCAGTCCCTGGCGGTTGGCCGGGCAGCCACCCACCCCACACACCTAGCTAGTAACTGACCCCCAAGAATTGCCAAACATTGAAAGAAACCCTAAGAAATTCAGCAAGTACTTCCAGGAGCCCTTAGCTCAGTGGTTAGGGCGCTGGCCACATACACCAGAGCTGGCTGGTTCGAACCTGGCCTGGTCTGCTAAACAACAATGACAACTACAACAAACAACAACAAAAACAGCCAGGCGTTGTGGCAGGTGCCTGTAGTCCCAGCTACTTAGGTGGCTGAGGCAAGAGAATCAATCGCTTAAGCCCAAGAGTTTGAGGTTGCTGTGAGCTGTGACGCCACAGCACTCTACTGAGTGCAACATAGTGAAACTCTGTCTCAAAAAAAAAAAAAATAGAATACTCCCAAGGAAATACAATCAAAAATAAATTAACATAAAACTTTAAAGAAAACACGGATGCCTCAGACTTGGAAGGATCTTTTTTCACCAGTAAGAAAATTTTCCTGTGATAAAAGTTCTTGGAAGTTGAAAATGTTACTGAATTAAAATAAATAAATAAATAAAGTTACTGAATTAAATATGTTGGGCATTACTTTTGTAACTTTTTTGAAAGTATATTTTTAAGGTATTGTTCTTCCTTGCAGTTTTTGAGATAAAATTTGCATAACATAAAATGATTTTAACCATTTTAAAGAGTACAATTCAGTGGGTTTTAGTATACTAACAGTGCTACGTGGCCATCACCTTTATCTGATTGCAAACATTCCCATGGCCTCAAAGAAAGCTCATTTGCCGCCATTCCCCCTCCCCCTCCCCTGCCCCCTGGTAACCACTAACCTACTTTCTGTCTCTTTGGCTTTGCCTTTTCGCAGCCCCCATGGAAATGGAAATGGACAGCATGGATTTTTGTGTCTGACTTTTCATGTAGCGTAGCGTTTTCTTTTCTTTTTTTTTTTTTTTTGAGACAGAGCCTCAAGCTGTCCCCCTGGGTAGAGGGCCATAACATCACAGCTCACAGCAACCTCCAATTCCTGGGCTCAAGCGAGTCTCCTGCCTCCGCCTCCCAAGTAGCTGGGACTACAGGCGCCCGCCACAACGCCCGGCCATTTTTTGGTTGCAGCCGTCATTGTTGTTTGGCGGGTCCGGGCTGGATTCGAACCCACTAGCTCAGGTGTACGTGGCTGGCGCCTTAGCCTGTTGAGCCACAGGTGCCGAGCCAAGAAATACTTACTTTCTAATAGTTGAAAGTATTTGTTTAACTCCTTTAGAAGTTTGAAGGCCCTTTTTTGGGTGTGATAATACATATATGACATAAAATTTACCATTTTAACAATTTTTAGTGTACAGTTCAGTGGCAGTTAAGTGCATTCATGTTGTACAACCATCACCACCATCTATCTCTAGAACTTTCCCAAAGGGAAACTCTAGTGTTAAACAGTAAGTCTCTGCTTTCTTTTTCCCCAGCCCCTGGCAACCACATTTATACTTTCTATATATGAATTTAACTACTCTAGGGACTTCATATAAGTGATGTCATATAGTATATATCTTTTTATGACTGGTTTATTTCACCCCTGTCCTTGGGGGTTCATCATGTTGTTACCTGTATCTTAATTTCCTTTTTGAAGGAGTATGCTTTGCCATTGTATCTACCTCATTTGTGTATCCATCTGTCAGTGGACACTTGGATTGTTTTGGATTGCTCCCACATTTTGGCTATTATAAATAATACCACCATAACATGCTGTACTAATAGTCTGCTTGAGTATTCATCCGTTTGGTTTTGGGGTATATACCTAGAACTGGAATTGCTGGATAATATGGCAGTCCTGTGTTTAATTTTTTTTGTTGTTTTGCAGTTTGGCCGTGGCTGGGTTTGAACTCGCTACCCTCAGTATATGGGGCCAGCGCCCTACTCGCTGAGCCACAGGCGCCGCCCTGTGTTTAATTTTTCGAGGACTTTGTTTTTTTTTTTTTTTTTTTTGGAGACAGAGCCTCAAGCGATTGCCCTGGAGAGAGTGCTGTGACATCACAGCTCACAACAACCTCCAACTCCTGGGCTTAGGCGATTCTCTTGCCTCAGCCTCCCGAGTAGCTGGGACTACAGGCGCCGGCCACAACGCCCAGCTATTTTTTGTTGCAGTTTGGCCAGGGCTGGGTTCGAACCCACCACCCTCCTTATATGTTGCCGGCGCCCTACCCACTGAGCCACAGGCGCCACCCAATTTTGAAATATTTTAAGCAAGTATAAGACTTACATTGACTTAGAAGATTCTTGAATCTGAAAATTGAGAAATGTTCAAATTTTCAGAAATCTCATTTTAAATAGATATTTAGGTTTTGACCTCCTTTATATATAAATTATAAAAGGTGATATATCTCTTATGTATTAATATGAGGAAGGAGATCTCCCAGATATTTTTAACTACTTAAACTAGAAGAAATTTGGTTTTTCTGAATACTTTCAAAGAAGCATTTTCAACTTTTTATTCAAAACTTTGTTTGTTTTAGGCTGGAGGCAAAGCTGGAAAGGACAGTGGGAAGGCTAAGGCTAAGGCAGTGTCTCGCTCACAGAGAGCTGGGCTACAGGTAACGAATCCGTGCTGTCGTAGTTTATTATTTTCTTTGTGTTTTAATTCATGACCCTTGAATGTTTCATCAGTTACAAAAATGTACTTGTATTACTACAGACTTTTATGAAATTACAAGTTACTTCAATTTATATTCTCTTCCTCTAAATAAGAACAAATTACACAAAGGTCTTAGCCCAGACACAGTGGCTCACATCTTTAATACTAGTGCTTTGGGAGGATTGCTTGAGGCCAGAAGTTTGAGACCACCCTGGGCAATGATTGAGATCACATCTTTACAAAAAAATAAAAATTTAACTACTTCCTAGTCCTAACTTTTGGAAAGCTGAGGCAGGGAGATTGAGTCCAGGAGTTCAGGTTACACTGAGCTGTGATCCTGAGGTTACACTGAGCTGTGATCCTGCCACTGTACTCCACCCTAGGTGGCAGAGTAAGAGCCTGTTTCAAAAAGAAGTCTTGGCTCGGTGCCAGTAGCACAGTGGTTACGGTGACCACCACATATACTAAGGGCAGGTTCGAACCCGGCCCAGGCCAACTAAACAACAATGCCAACTGCAACAGAAAATAGTCTGGTGTTGTGGCAGGTGCCTGTAGTCCCAGCTACTAGGGAGGCTCAGGCAAGAGAATCACTTAAGCCCAAGAGTTTGAGGTTGCTGTGAGCTGTGACACCACAGCACTGTATCCAGGGCAACAGCTAGAGACTCTGGGGGAAAAAAAAATGGAAGTCTTACAGCCTAAGATGACAAAGCTAGCAAAAAAAAAAAAAAAGAAGAAACCTTAGTGATTAATGAACTTGGTATTTCTTTTGAAGCTAGAGTCTGAAGCTGCTGCACTGAGTAGAGTGCTGCCGTAGCATTACAGCTCATAGCGACCTCAGACTTGGGCTCAAGCAATCCTCTTGCCTCAGTTTTTCTTTATCTTTTTTTTCCTTTCTTTTCTTTTTTTTGAGACAGAGCCTCAAGCTGTCACCCTGGGTAGAGTGCTGTGGCATCACAGCTCACAGCAACCTCCAATTCCTGGGCTCAAGCGAGTCTCCTGCCTCTGCCTCCCAAGTAGCTGGGACTACAGGCACCCGCCACCATTGTTGTTTGGCAGGTCCAGGCTGGATTCGAACCCGCCAGCTCAGGTGTACGTGGCTGGCGCCTTAGCCTGCTGAGCCACAGGCGCCGAGCCATAGACTCTACTTTAAGACTCCTACAAGAATTATTTATACTCTTGACAAGTACAGATTGGAATAAAAGACCTCTTTAAGTTAAGACAGTGGTTTTATAGGATGCCTACGTACTCATGAGGGACATGAGCAGAGCTCTAAAGAACCACATCTCGCTTTGGTGCTAGGGTTTTATAGCTCTGCACGTCCTTAAGTCCACGGAGAAGGTAAGTATACAGAAGTGGGCCAAGGAAAACCATTAATACACACTTTACCTCTTTAGATACCAACCAGTGTCACTGATGTCTACAAGGCTTTTAAAAAGCATTCTTGAGGGCAGTGCCTGTGGCTCAGTGGGTAGGGCACTGGCTCCATATACCAAGGGTGGTAGGTTCAAACCCAGCCCCGGCCAAACTGCAACAAATAAATAGCCAGGTGTTGTGGCGGGCACCTGTAGGCCCAGCTATTCGGGAGGCTGAGGCAAGAGCATCGCTTGAGCCCAGGAGTCGGGAGGATGCCGTGAGCTATGTGATGCCTCGGCACTCTATCGAGGGTGATAAAAATGAGACTGTCTCTACAAAAAAGAATTCTTGAAAAACTCTTTTTAATTCAAGATGGAAGGAGGAGGAATGAGGGGGGTGGGGAAATGAAGGAGGGGAAGGGATCTGGGGTGCTCCCACTTATTGGGGGGGGTGTAGGGGTGTACAATGTACACAATGTAGGGGTGTATGACACACCTTTTTTTTGTTTGAAGTAGAATCTCTCTTTGTCCCCCTTGGTATAGTGCATGGTGCATAGCTCACAGCAACCTCAAACTCTTCGGCTCAAGCGCTCCTCTTGCCTGAACCTCCCAAGTAGCTGGAACTACAGGTGCCCACCACAATGCCAGGCTCTTTTTTAGAGACCTGGGTCTTGCTCTTGTTCAGGCTGGTCTTGAACTCATGATCCACCCACCTCAGTCTCCCAGAGTGCTAGGATTACAGGCATGAGTTACCACATGTAAAACTTTCGTTAATATTCACACTATTTAACTTAAGAGGTCTTCTTGGTAACAATAGATTGAGCCCTAGATAATCTTATGGCAAAAGCTATTTCTAGTAAGTCATGTTTTTTGAGACAGAGCCTCAAGCTATCACACTGGATAGAGTGAAATGGCATCACAGCTCACAGCAACCTCCAATTCCTGGGTTCAAGCGAGTCTCTTGCCTCTGCCTCCCAAGTAGCTGGGACTACAGGCGCCCGCCACAACGCCCGGCCCTTTCTTGGTTGCAGCCGTCATTGTTGTTTGGCGGGCCGGGCTGGATTCGAACCCGCCAGCTCAGGTGTACGTGGCTGGCGCCTTAGCCCACTAAGCCACAGGTGCCGAGCCTAGTAAGTCATGTTAAACTGCCCTCTATAGTACCTTAGCAGTAGGCCAGTCATAAAGCAGAGTCAATAAAAACTTACTAAATGAACAGATCGATATATTCTAGTATTTGTTTTAGATAAAAAATAAAAACAAACAAAAAAAGAAATTATAAACATCTTGGGGTATGTCTATTAACTTGTTTCCAGGGGTGTCCAACCTCTTTCATGCTTTACATTGGAAGAAGAAGAGTTGTCTTGGACAACTAATAGGACTGCAGAGACTGGACAAAAGGAAGACAGTTAATAGGGGACTGATTTGGAAGAGACTTCCTGGCTTTGAGTACAAATACTATTGAAAGCTGATGAGCAAAAGAAAAGGTCCAAAGCTGATGAGCAAAAGAAAAGGTCCACGCATACTTTTTGCCGTATCTGACAACACAGATAAGCAAAGCAGTCCTCATATAATCTGCATGTGGACCTTAGGCCTCAGGTTGGACACCTCTGCAAGAAGACAACACATATAGATTTTATTTCACTGTTACTATTTCTAAGGAAATGTCCTATCTTTTCATTACTATAGATGATTTAAAGTAAGTGTATCACTCACTGGCTCTTAATGGAAAAAAAAAACTTTATGTAATAAAAACATTTTCATTACAATGTGACTTATACATTACCGGTAACTTTTGGTATTAAAAGGCCTCACTCTCTAAAAGTAATTATTCTTTATTACAAAAGACATTGTAGTAGCTTTTATTTAATAGTGTTTTAAGTTTTGCAAATGTTCTGTAGTTTTGTTTTTTTTTCTCCTTTTGAGAATGTAGCTAAACAAACATATGTACCACGGCTAGGATTCCTAATTTGCTGTCACAGTCTTAATTTACAACTGTTATGTCATGATTATAAAGCCTTTATCCCCCTTTTACTCTCAAATCCCAGTTCTGATAACATTTGAAGGTTAGCTTAAGGCTGGACTTCTTAAGGACTGTCCTTTGAGTCTTAAAAGCTCCTAACCACTGTCCTCAACCTATGAGTGGAAGTGCACAGAAGGACATATTTACATGACAGCTTAAAACCAAGGAAAATGTGGTACCACGTATTATGGATAGAGCTAACGCTTCCTCTTCTTTATCCAGTAGGCAAACTAATTTTTAAAACAAATTACCATGATTGCCAAAGGTCCCAATTCTTAGGACCCACAATAAGCTAGACATAGGATCATTGTGAAACTGTAAAATTATTTAGACGTTAATAGATTTTAAAATGTCTAAACAGAGAAACAAATGCTCCCTGAATGTTTTTAAGATTAAATCTATTACATATAACCCACAGTTTAATTGTTCCAGTGATGAGAAACAAATGGGGTTGTACTGTCTTAGTCTGGCCACATTTATACCAGAAATCCAAGTTCTTGGCAAATTTTCTATCAGGTGTTTACTTTAGTTTTGTCTATGGCCGGTGTCAAATATTTTGGTAAAATCTTGAAACTATTTTAAACCCTTTTTTGGTTTGGTACCCTTAGGTGCTAAACTGCATGAGGTCAGAGATGGCCTCACTTAATTCTGCCTCTCTCATATCATTTAAGTGCATTATATTACACCTAATAGACCACTCAAATATGTACTAAGCTCAAGAGTAGCAGGGAGGATAATGTTTTCTCCTTGTCTTGTTCTAAAATGTGACCCATGGGAAAAAGCATCTCCATTCCTTCACTCAACAAAAATATTTATTGAACACGTATTATATGCCAAGCATTGGCAATACAGAAATGAATATGAGCTTGCCTTGAGAAATGTCTTTTAAACTGCAGATTGCAACCCATTAGAGAATTCTTAAGTTATTTCAGGGGGTTGCATCAGTATTATTTTAAATGAATGAAACATGATGTAATAGAACTTACCAGAGGACACACAGTATTGCCTGAACATTGGTTTTATGAAGTGCTTGTGGGAATATTAATGAAGAGTCATATCTTGATGTGCTTGCATTACTAGTAATGATTTTATAAACTTGAAACTAATATTCAGTTATTAGTTGTGTAAGTAGATTAGAAATTATTAGGAATAGGATTGCAGAGACTGGACAAAGGGAAGACAGTTAATAGGGGATTGATTTGGAAGAGACTTCCTGGCTTTGAGTACAAAGCGCGAGACTTTGTCACTTTAATATTCTGAAGCCTGATGCGTTGAATATCCCCCCTCCCCTCATAGCTGCCCCCATGGCCACAGGTTGCAGGCTTTGAGGCCGTTCTCTGCCAGGACGGAGCTGTGTGCTATGGAAGAGTGCTTTTTGGGGAGTTAAAAATGTGGAATCTTTAAACCTTGTTTAACACAGGAAGATTTGCTTCAGACCAGATAAGGAGATGAAATATCTCTTTTCTTCTGTTACCTTAGTTTGGCCAGAGGAATCTATCTGTCTGGACACAAGGCTATCAGAGTATAAAAACATCACATCTGTGGGTTTTTATGGATCAGCTAGGATTTTTTCCTCAAGTCAGGCTCTTGTTTACCTTGTCCAAGACTCTGTGTTAAGATCATAAATACCGTAAGACAATAACAAGTAGCAAGTAAATCCATACAATTAACCTAGTTAGTTGAAGAATTAGTCTAGTTAATAAAAATACAAGTGCAGCAAGGACCATGACAGGATTGTTTGCCTGGCCTTCGTGAGATTTATGATTGTAACACTGATGTATGAAATAAATACAGAGCTAGCCTGATACTTGAGGCGGCATACTGGCAGCCTCACAAAGAAGCGTATGCCACCTCCCGAATCCCTGCTGGTCTTAAAATTATCTCTTTGTGTATGTCTATTATTTCTCTATTATTTTCATAATCATTTTCGTAATAATCTTCAATCGGTCTCATTCACACCACCAGGCCACAAGGAAGGAGGCCCAGAGAGTGTTGGGACTGGTTACCCAGCAGTTTTAGTTATGTGTGTGTGACTGTGACATAAAATTTATTTCTTAGTTGGTTCAAGATAAAATTAAGAAACACTTTTTTAGAAGGATCCCCCCTAAATTGCATCTCAGTGTAAAACTCTTTGTAAATGTCTACTTACCAGTGAACTATAAACAAAGCCACTTTATTCAACAAAATATATGCACACCTCCTATGTTGTGATGGGAACTCTGCTAGACAGTAGGGATACAGGATGATTAATTCAGTCCTTGTCTGCAAAGAACTCATTAAGAATGTAAATAATCAAAGTCACGTCTAAACACAATTTGATAAGTGTTAAAATAGAAACATGTATACATACAGTAAATTAATAACCATTTTATAAATGTCACTCTAACATGTACTTTCAACTTATTCTGTCTTTCACAGTAATAGTCCATGCAAAATCTGTATATTATATTAGGCATGTTCAAGTAAGTAATTTACCTGAGGTCACATGAGAGGCTGCACCGTACTTAAGCCCAAGATTCTCAGCCGTGACCTACTGCTTTTTCTATCACACAACTCTGCTTACTAAAGAGACCCTCAGGGGCCTTGATTTTCTTTACATGAAATCCTGCACAACTTCAGAATAAGATGGAGGTTATTACTGTAAATTGACCATTTTCCCTAAAACATAGTTATGCAGCCCCCCAATGTATCAGCACAAGCTAAAAGAAATCACCATTGCTTACTATTTGCTTAAATATCATACAAGTGCCCACCTCATAGCTAGTTTAATAATGTAGAAACCTCTTATTCTGGGGACAACAACTTCACTCCAAAAACCCAGAGGATATATTCCTTTTGGAAACTAGAATTTCAGCTGTATTTCAACAAGACAACTCTTTTTACACTGTTAAGGAAGGTAGGATATAAACAAAGATTATAAATGTCTACTTACCAGCAAACTATAAACAAAACAACTAGGAACTGCTCAAGTCTGAGAACCCCTTGAAACCAGTTGCAATGAGGAACCCAGTCTTTACCACAGTGGTGTCCCAGTAACAGCCTGTGCGGATGTGGGAGCCCCTAGGCTGTGCCCAACTGCAGTGGATGGGGGTGACAGGGCAGCAGGAGTGGGTTGGGGGAAGGGATGATGGAAGGGAAAAGAAAAACCAGAGATAAGCAAGTGGCTCCCTAGCCAGCAATTCCAGCTGCTACTTCCTCAGGGGCAGGCCAGGTGACGCAATATTCATCCTCCCATGTTTTACACTGCTACCTCTCCCTCCAAGCCAACCCAACACACACATTCCTTCCACACCCCTCAAGAAGTGGGTCTCCAGCCTGTACAGGGGCAGTAGGGAGGAGCGGGGGAAGGGAAAAGCAAACAACAACAACAACAAAACTGCTGAAGACAGTAAACATTAAATTTGTTGTGGCGGGCGTCTGCGGTCCCAGCTACTTGGGAGGCAGAGGCAAGAGACTCGCTTGAGCCCAGGAATTGGAGGTTGCTGTGAGCTGTGATGTCACAGCACTCTATCCAGGGTGACGGCTTGAGGCTCTGCCTCAAAAAAACAAACAAAACAAAACAAAACAAAAAAAAACGAAAAAAAAAATCTTTCCTTCTCTCACATATAGTGGCTTTGGATGGAGAATAGAGCTAGTTCATCTGGTATTTTGTTTTGTTTTGTTTTTCTGTGTCGGCATGGGAGGTTCCCCCCCCCAAAAAAACAAACAAGACAGGAGAGTGTGTTGTTATTGCTATAGAGATGGTTATTTTACAGTTAAACCAATACATAGAGGAACTTTTCTAAACTTTTTGCTCAGAAGATCAAACTTGAACTTCAATCAGTGACGGATTTCTAGATTACTGTTCAGGACAGCAGAGGATACCCACGTCTCTTGTCCGTCTCCCCTGCAGGGATTTTGATCTCCACTGCCTGCTTCCCTTCACACACATGCCAAATAGATAATGTGGCCTAACCAAGAAGCTGAAAGTCTTGTGATATTCAGTCAGAGAACTGTCTGGAGGATGCTAAGAAGGAACAGACAGTAGCAAGGCCACAGAGAGGCCGGAACTAATCATATTAACAGGAGCTGATGCTGTTTTGCATGCAGGCGCTGTGCCCACGCTGTAAACGGGTTATCCCACTTGAATGTCATAACACCCTAGGGAGGAGGTGCTACATTCATTCCCATTTTACAATTCATGAAACAGAGGCAGCATCAGGATAGGCCTCTAATGCTCACACAGCCAATGTAGATCCTGGCTCCATCACTATCCAGTGTCTCAGTTTTTTTCTTAATAAATTACGGATAATAATAGTATCCAGAGTTTCTGAGAAAAGCAAGAGAGAGAAGATAGACAAGGGCTTGGGGATATTGCAGGGTAGACAGTAAATCATGTTTTATAGACTCATTTACTCAGCTGAGAGTTTACAACCCAGGATTAGATTTGAGGCTGGCAACCTTGGCCTCTGTCTCTTGGTTGTGCAGTTAGATTCTAGAGAGCAAGGAGCTGCTGACAAAGGCCTGGGGGCACAGCTGGCTGTTGTCTCAGTGCCTCCTGCTCTGGGCTTTCCCTCTCCCGAAGGCTGGGCTGCAGCTGAGACACCTTTTGACACCTCCCATCAGCAGCAAACCACAAACAGACAAAACTTGTGAGTTCCCATCTGTCTCTGCAGGGGCCAGTTGGTGATGCAAATCCCTGCTCTGAGAAGTGATTCTGGGAGGCCGTTGCTGTACCTTCTAGCCCTGCTGCCCTGCCAAGCACTGTGCTTGAGGCAGCCTCATTCTGGAGCCCTGGCCTTTTGGGCACCACTCTTTTCTGTGAACAATTCAATGAGCCCTTTCTTTGGTCTAGCCATGCATCAGTGAAGCATGACATGAGCTTGGCTCACCACTCCAACAAGTGGGATCATGGATTCTAGTCTCCAAGGGGGCGCCCCCTCCCCCCACTGGGGGCTGCTCCTTCTTGAGTATTCCCCTAGCTGGTCCCTTCACCCTGGTAACAATTCCTAAGGGACTGCTATGATTGTTGTCACAGTAACCATCTCCCATCTTACTGCCAGCAAGGGCCTCCCTGTGCATAGGGAAAGGAGGCCCAGGATTCAAGCCCATGGCATTGCTTAGAGGAGAGGCTTGACACACACCAAGGAATTGCTGCTCCAAGTCTCTTTGTCCCAGGTAGTCCTTCAGGTTATATTTAGCCTACACCTGGGCTCCAGGTTGCTAGGACACATCTAGTTCACACTTGTTGTCCTGGTGCCTAATTGTTCACAGGGCCTCTTTCATCCTCACAAGTGCCTTGATTTGGGTGGTAAACCATGTGGTTCTCTTAGTTTTGGTACGTTTTATCGTTGGGAGTTTCCTGTTCAAGATGCACATGGTCCCTGAGTACTGGCATTTACTAGTTTAGATAAGAGGGCAGAAGAGGACTTACAGGGACTTGGAAGAATTGCTCTAGCTTTGTTCATCTGGTGTGTGTGTTAGGGGAGTTGAAGGAGTGAGGAAGGGGAAAGACTTCAGATCAAATGGGTTTAAGAAAGTAAGAACAGACCAGAAAAGACCAACTTCCATGTCAACCTCAGTCTGGTCAGGTGCCGTCTTCTGTGTTTTCTAACCCTTCCTGGGCTTTGCTCGAGGGTTGCAGTTGTCTGTGGATCTGCCAGATTCACCAAAGGACCCTAAGTTTCCTAAGAGCAAGGGCTACATGTCATTTCACTTTCTATCCCTGGTGTCTCATCCCACACTAGTCACATAGGAGCACTCATTAAAATCTGTTCCTTAATGAATTAATAAATGAATCAAAGACTAAATTTCTTCATCTGTAAAAGAAAAAACCTAGCCTGCCAAGATTGTTGTGAGGCTTTGACACAATTTATGTAAACTCTTTAGCACATGCCTAGCAAATTACAGACTTTCATTAAATAACTTAGATGCTATAATTGTTGTTATTCAAACCACCTAAAAGCAGTCCCACTAAAACCAAACCAGGGGACTGGAACTGCAGCTCTCAGAGAACATTGCCACCTTGTACAAGGTGTTTTTCCTTCTCTGGCCTGCCTCTTAAGTTCAGTGTCAATGGGGTTCATCTCATGGATGTAAGGGGATGGTGGGAGGTGGGGGTGATCTGTCCCGTAACTCCTTAGAAAATAAAGTGAATAACTGAATAAATGAGAGAAAGCATTAGGTGTTGGGAAAGGTCTCTAACATGACTGGCTGCAGAAAATGGGGCTGGGGTGTTCATTAAGGAACAGATTTTAATGAAAGCAGAGGAAATACGAAGAATGGGAAGAAAGTTCCAAGGTCAACTTCCTATGGCTTTGCAGATTTCCAGGACCAAGATGATAGCTACATTCCATATTTAATACTTAACTGATCTGTATCATGACCCCCATTTTTACCTGAAAACACTGTGAGGATAGTGGTTAGATAAGTTACCCGGAGGCCTACAGCTGTTAAACAGCAGCACTTTCTATCTCTGTCTTTCTCTTTTCTCTCCTTCTCTCCTTTCTTTCTCACCTCTGTCCACCTTCCCTCCCTCCCTTAAAAAAAGTAATAAAAAATTATAAATAAAAAAATTATACAGAAAGTAATTGTTATAATTCATGAACCAATATCAATATGCCACTATTTACTAAAGTCCATAGTTTACATTAGGGTTCATGCTTTGTGTTTTATAGTTCCATGGGTTTTACTAAACATGTGATGTCATTAACCCATCATTACTACATCATATAGGATAGTCTCACTGACCTACAAGTGGCTTATTCTACTTATTCATCCCTTCCCTGCTCCTGAACTTCTGCCCTGACTTTTTTACATATGATAGAATATAATTTTTTATAAAAGCCCCAAAACATAGGGTACAATTCATTACAGGGCTATTATTTCATGAAACTTTTATTTTAGATATATACATAAATATACGTGTATTTTAGGTTAAAATGCAATATATATTTTTTACCGAGGATTGGAGTTTTTTAAAAGTTTGAGAAACACACACACTTAACTTAAAATTCTCAGGAATAAATCCAGAAAATGACTCAGATGGAACATTTCACATATGAAACAAAAACAAATCAAAACAACCAAGAAAATAAACAAGCACATAAAAAATTTCTGAAAAGTAAGTACAGAGAGGTCAGAGAGTTAATGGTTTTTCCCCAAATGAGTTTTGATTTTAGTTTCTTTGTTGGGGCTGCAAATCATTCAGTTTAAAGTTCTCAAAAGGTCGGGGAGGAGTAAGGGTTTCATCCACATAAACTGATACTATTTGAAGTTTCCAAAAATGTTGTCTCTGAATGGTAATCAACAAAGAAAAACTTCTTTTCAGGAGGGTTTTACATGATTCATTTGGCTCAATGGCTTCATATTCCTTCCTTTTTCATCAGAAGTGTCATGGAACCAAGAGAGATATCGTTGTATTTAACTTCATGTTATGCCAAATGTCTTAAGATTTCTAAAGAATTCAAATTTATTCTTAAGTCATATTCCTTAGTTTTTAAAAAAATCTCCCTTCTGTGTACAGCAGCACTTCATGTGTCCAGCAGAGATATGGGATCTAGACACACCAAAGTATTCAAGAAATGCTGACCTCAACTTTGAATCCACATTGGCCAGTCATGTGGTAATTGACTCTGTGATGAAGAAAGATGTCAGGTAAGCTAAGGCTCAAATTCCAGGCTATTTGTCCTGGAAAGGGATTCTCTCTTTGTATCCTTTTTCAAGAATGATATATAGGGTAGTGCCTGCCGGCCCCATATAGCAATGGTGGCGGGTTCAAACCTGGCTCAGCCAAACTGCAACCAAAAAATAGCCAGGCGTTGTAGCAGGCGCCTATAGTCCCAGCTACTCAGGAGGCTGAGGCAAGAGAATAGCCTAAGCCCAAGAGCTGGAGGTTGCTGTGAGCTGTGACGCCATAGCACTCTACTGAGGGCAACAAAATGAGACTCTGTCTCCAAAGAAAAAAAAAAGAATGATATATAGAAATCCCATATTACATGATGTTAATAGGAGCTTCCTGCCTGAACAAAAAGCTAAGCCCTTTGTATGTGTTTCTAATTGTATCAACAATCCTATGAAATAGAAATTACTGTACTTATTAACAAATGAATAAAGTTGAATAAATTTAGGCTCAGAATATACAAGAAGTATGCCCTAACTCACCCAGCAAGATGGTACTACCAGATCCAAACCCATGTATGAAAGACCATACGCCCTATTCTCCACGTGTGCCCAGAGGCTAAACGTGATAATAAGTGCTCATTGTACATGCTCAATATATCCTGAAGTAATGAATAACGAAAGAGCAAAGGCTTGGCAAAGAGTTTGGATGGTCATAAGGATAAACAGGATGCTAATACTACTATTATCTGTAACTTATTGAGCATGTCCTTTGTGCCAGGCACCATAGTAAAGGCTTTCCATGTGTTTTCTTAATAATGCAATGTACATGAACGACTTAACCCAGGTATGGCATGTAGTAAAGACTTTAATGTTACTAATATCTCTATACATCACTATAATGGTAGCTCTCATCATTACAGAAAAAGAGCCTAATGTTATCTTCCCTTTCAGCCTACACTGGTGCTTTTGTCAGGTCAAACTGAGGGTGAGCCCTTTCAGCAGTGAGCTTGCGCCAAACCTGTTTTCTCCTTCCATCTCTTTTTCATATAGGTCTGATTGCAACATGATGTGTTGCTTAATGTCTAAATTTCATAAAGGGCCCTCAATGTGCTTTTTTTGGTGTGAGAGGAAGGGGCTTGTGTCCTTATGCTCACACCTAGTTTGCATAACGTACTCTTCTCTTTCTGGGTCTGTGTGTGGGGGGGGAGGATTGAGAAAAAATCCACATGGTCTGGTGACAGCAGGTGAAGGAAAGTGTGGTGACTCATCAGAACAGTACAGGGTGGTTTGCCCTGGCTGAGAGGAAGGAAGGGAAAATACCCATCAGCGGTGAGACCAGGTCAGGCTTGTGAGTGGCCTTAGTGACACTGGAAGTTCTCAGGGGCTACTTAGTAGTGAAAGCTCCTTGTGACCTGAGCTAATACACTTTAAAGTAGGGAAATAGCAAGTATTTCCCATGGGTATATGTAAGGGCTTAAGCCCAAACTCTTGAAATTAAACCTCCAGATGGTAATTGGAATCTTCCTGAATGCCATGCTATAGGCAAGAGTAATATGCACATTTTCAGAAACAGGGGACTTCAATCTAGTGGTCCAACTCTGTGCCAGCATTTTGAAACAGGACTCATAAAAATGTAATATGAAGCCATTATTACCTCTGATCACTTGAAAGTCATCAAAGATTCTCAAGAAAGAGATCTTGGCACGGCACCTGTGGCTCAAGCGGCTAAGGTGCCAGCTACATACACCTGAGCTGACGGGTTCGAATCCAGCCTGGGCCCACCAAACAACGATGGCTGCAACCAAAAAATAGCCAGGTGTTGTGGCAGGCGCCTATAGTCCCAGCTACTTGAGAGGTAGAGGCGGGAGAATCGCTTGAGCTCAGGAGTTGGAGGTTGCTGTGATGCCATGGCACTCTACCCAGGTCACAGCTTGAGGCTCTGTCTCAAAAAAAAAAAAAAAAAAGAAAGAAAGAGATCTTAAGAGTTTGTTCATCCATTCACTCATTTAATCTGCAAATATTTATCATTCTTTTTTATTCTTTATATTCTCTGAGGTGGCGTTGATGGCCTCCTGTGGAGACAGAAATCAGAGACTGGTGTTTGAGTCCCATTTTCACTTATATTTAGTTGTGAGGTCTTGGGAAAGTTCCTTTGATTATAAAATGTGGAAAAAAGTTCTTTGCCTATATTCTGAGAACTTAAAAAAAATTTCACATGAGGCCAGGCACGGTGGCTCACGCCTGTAATCCTAGCACTCTGGGAGGCCAAGGCAGGTGGATCACTTGAACTTAGGAGTTGGAGACCAGCCTGAGCAAGAGCAAGACCCCATCTCTACTAAAAATAGAAAAGCTCCAGGTGTTGTGGCAAGAACCTATAGTCCCAGCTAATCAGGAGGCTGAGGCAAGAGGATTACTTGAGCCCTAGAGTTTGAGGTTGCTCTCAGCTATGACAACACAATACTCTACCCAGGGTGACGGAGTGAGACTTTGTCTTCAAAAAAAAAATTTCATGTGAGAAAATATATGGAAAGTGATATAGTAATATATGAAATGATTGCATTTTGTCTATTAAAGAAAGAGACACAGAGTGAACAAAGATTGCCCAAGGTCATAATTAGCTAGTAAGGAAGGTCAAAGATGAGAGATAAATCCAGGTGCGTGGACATGGAACAGGTGGTCAATTCAAATAATTGATTTCTTTCTCTGTAGTCAGGATGCACGTGACTGTAAGAGGCACTAGTCCACGGAGGTAGAAAGGGGCGTTTACTGGGAGTATATATAGAAATCTCACAGAATCCTAGGACAGAACGCTGGGTGTGGCTGGGCCTCACTCAGACTGGCCAGAGGACTGGGGACTCTTCAGCAACAGGTTCCAAGCCAGCATCCGGCTCTCCTGCATTCTGCCTGCCCTTCTCTGCACGCTCATCCTGTGGAAGGAACAGCATGGCTGCTCAGCCTGGCTCCATCACAGGATCACTGAGCTCCAGTACTTGCAATCAACTTGTAGCACGTAGGGAAATTCCTCAGGGAGACATGAACTAACCTGGCTCCTCGGAGAGAACCTGGCTGGACCGCACAATTCATATCTGAACAAATCATTGGCTGGTGCTGGGTCAGGTGTGTGTCTACCCTGGTCCAAGCAGCTGTGGGCTTCCCCATCACCACCATCACTACCACCCACACCTAGAAGCCACATTACCTCACTTTGTCTCAAGGAGTTGTGGGAGGCAAGGGTGCTAAATTGCCACGCTGGGTGTTATCACATAACGAGAGGAACTATTTGTAGAGACAGCATACTTTGAACAATTTTATGATGTATTCCAGTTATGAGATTTAAGACCCAAATTTCCTGGTCAAAAAAAAAACGATTCATTTTAGTAAATGTTGTGTTGGGCTCTTAAGACAGACACCCATATTCACAAGTTATGTCCACAAATAACTGTAATGTAAGACAGTCTATGAAAGCTTCTTAGAAACTGTCACATAAAATTACATGAATGCATAAAAAAAGAATTAAATTTCCCAGAGGAGTCAGAAAGCTTCCACTGAGTGTCATTTGAAATGTCTTGAAGCATTCCTTTAATTTTTGTAGAGGTGGGAGATGGGGAGAACACACAGGATACAGTGGGGAAAGCACAAGCAAAATCTGGAGAAGTGAACAAGTTCCTGCTCAGAGGGCAAACACTCCAGCTGGCTGAAGAGCCAGGGACAGGAGGAAGAAGAGTCCAGTGCTAAATGACTGGTCTCAACTACGTGCTGGAAATTTTCAGATGACACCTCATTTAAACTTTCAACAATCCTTGAGGTAGCATGTACTGTCCCTACTTACCAAGGTGTACAAAGCCAGAAGGCACTCCCTGTGCTGTACCCTGACAGGGCCAAGCAGGGACAGCAGATGGAGGGAGCCCCCTGCCCTCATCGGCTAAGGAGCTCACACCAGATTCTGAAGACACTACGAGGTTATGCAAGATTTCTTGGTTGTAGCCGTCATTGTTGTATGGCGGGCCCGGGCTGGATTCGAACCTGACAGCTCAGGTGTATGTGGCTGGCAGCTTAGGCGCTTGAGCCACAGGTGCCGAGCCTATTATGCAAGATTTCTGAGCAACGAATGGCACAATCAGATCTGAATTTTTTTTTTTTTGAGACAGAGCCTCAAGCTGTTGCCCTGCTCTGGGTAGAGTGATGTGGCGTCACAGCTCACAGCAACCTCCAGCTCTTGGGCTTAGGCGATTCTCTTGCCTCAGCCTCCAGAGTAGCTGGGACTACAGGCGCCCACCATAATGCCTGGCTATTTTTTGTTGCAGTTTGGCCATGGTGGAGTTTGAATCTGCCACCATCGGTATATGAGAGTGGCGCCTTACCCATTGAGCCACCAGCGCTGCCAGATCTGAATTTTTGAAAAACAATGCTGATGTTGTAATACAGGACTCAGAGTATTCTTTTTCTCTCTCCTTCATTCATTTAGTTAAAAGTGTACATTGAAAACTTACTATAGGTCAAGACCTTGTACCAGGCACTGTAGAAAAAAATGTTACACACCAGGACATATCCCCTAATCTTGTGAGGTTAATAGCTCATAAATGCCTTTCTTGACATATATTTTATAAATATAGATGATGCTCAACTTACAATGGGGCTACATCCCAATAAACCCTATATAAGCTAAAAATACGGTAGGTCTAAAATGCATTTAATACCCTGATAAACCCATCATAAAGTTGAAAAGTTGTATCAAACTTTCATAAGTTGTAAACTTTCTGTACATATACACACACTTACACAAATACATATACAGAGAGTAAACTGCTAAATTTTAATTATCTTTTAGCACACAAAAATAGTGTGATAACATTTTTGTTTTATTTTATTTATTTTATCTTTTCTTTCTTTTTTTTTTTTTTCCGAGACAGAGTCTCTTTCTGTCATGTTGTCTAGAGTGCAATGGCATCATCATAGCTCACTATAACCTCAAACTCCTGGGCTCAGGCAATCCGCCTGCCTCAGCCTCCAGAGTAGCTGGGACTACAGATACCCAGATAATTTTTTCTATTTTTAGTAGAGACAAGTTCTCCCTCTTGCTCAGGCTGGTCCTGAACTTCTGACCTCGAGAGATCCTCTCACCTCAACTTCCAAAAGTATTAGGATTACAGGTGTGAGCCACAGTACCCAGCCCTTTTTTGTTTTAAAATATAATTTACATATCCTGTCAGTGTCTATATCCCTTATCAGATGTATAATTTGAAGATATTTTCTCTCATTTTGTGGGTTGCTTTATTACCATGTTGATACTATCTTCTGATGCACCCAAATTTTTAATTTTCCTTTTCTTTTAAAAAAATTTTTTGTCGTGTCTCTGTGCCTGTAGCACAGTGATTACGTTGGCAGCCACATATACCAAGGGTGGCCGGTTCAAATCCAGCCCAAGCCAGCTAATCAACAATGACAACTGCAACAAAAAATAGCTGGGTGTTGTGGCGGGGGCACCTGTAATCCCAGCTACGTGGGAGGCTGAGGCAAGAGAATCGTTTGAGCCCAAGAATTTGAGGTTGCTGTGAGCTGTGATATTACAGCACTCTACCAAGGGCAAACATAGTGAGACTCGTCTTAACAACAACAACAAAAAAATTCTTTTGTAGAGACAGAGGTCTCACTATATTGCCCTGTGGTCTCAAACTCCTGGCCTCAAGTGATCCTCCCTCTTTTGCCGCCTAAAGTGCTGGGATTACAGTGAGCCACTGTACCCAGCCAGTTTTTTAATTTTTATGAGGTCCAAATTGTCTGTTTTATATATTTTTGTCTGTGCCTTTGGTATCACATCCAAGAAACTGTTGCTAAATCCACTGTCATAAAGATTTTCTCCTGTGCTTTCTTCTAAGAGTTTTATAGTTTTAGGTCTTAGGTTTAAGTCTTTGACCCACTTGAGTTAATTTTTATAAATGGTGAAAGGCAAGGTCCAAATCCATTCTTTTCCATGTGGATGGATATCCAGCACACCCGCGCCCCCCCGCCCCCCCCACCCCCCGCACCATTTGTTAAAAAGACTGTCCTTTCCCCATGGAGTAGTCTTGGTACCCTTCTTGAATTTCAAATGACCATATACACAGTATATGAGGGCTTATTTTGAGGCTCTCTATTCTATTCATTGGTCTACATCTGTCCTTATGCCAGTACCATATTGCTTCAATTACTGTAGATTTGTAGTAAGTTTTGAAATCAAGTGTGAGCCCTCCAACTTTGCTTTTAATCAAGGTTGTTTGGCTGTTCAGGGTCCCTTGAGATTTCATAGAAATTTTAGCACCACTTTTTTTGTAAAGAAAATGAAAAACAAAACCATAGGAATTTTGAGAGGGGTTGCATTGAATCTGTGGATTGTGTGGGTAGTATTTACACAGGATTTTGAATGCACTAAATGCTACTGAAATGTATACAATAAATGGTTAATTGTGAGTTATGTGAAGTTCAGCTCAATCTAACACCTCAAAGGCAAGTATGGAGATAGCCTGAGGCAACTGGAAGTGAAAAGAAGTAGTTAGAGGGAGGAATGCTGGGGTTTAGGACCTCTAACTCAGAGCAGTTTAGGGTAGGTGAAGGTCCCTGGAGTTGAGCAGATAAAAGTGGAGAAGTACAAGGAGTTCCAAAGGTAATCCACAAGACAGTGACTTTACAAGGGGATTCAAGACTCCAGCTTAGGGAGCACACACACCAAGCTGTGAACGGTGCTCACCACTGCAGTGGGAGTAGAGACAGAAAGGATTATAGAGGGATTTTATTATACTACCTTTTTAAAGAGAAAGAGTAATAAAAATTATTGTTTTAAAGCTATAATTCAGGAACTTTAATTTAGGAGAGGAAAACTATGAACCAAGTGGCTTTTTTTTTTTTTTTTTTTTTTTAAAGAAATCATCGTGGGAGTGACAGGAAGGTGTTAGCTGATCCAGGGATGGATGGATGGGAAGGTGGGCATGCCAGCTGGCTTAATCTCTTATTTATTTTCAGAGCAATGGTCTGGCAGTAGTGTTGTGGAGCTGGGAGAAGGCCAACCCTGTCTCCCAACCCTGCAGTATTTGAGGACTGGTAAAGTAAACACCCCTCAACTCAGGAGAAGACAGCAACAGGGGAAGCTTATGTTCTTGTAAGGTGGCCAAGTTTCAGTTAAGACAGGCTGGGGATGTAGGATGGTTTGCTCACCACAAAATGGGAGCTCTAGCGGGTACAACAAAAAGGTGTGAGAAGGAAAGAAGCAGTGAGGAAATGTCCAAGGGAAGGCACCAGTGTACAGAATAAGATGGATGGGTGCAGGCATTACATTTCTGGCATTTATACAGTATGGAAATAAGGGGATGTATATAGGAAATAATAGCCCTTCAGGCCCAAAGTAATCTGTGGTGTCAAGTTTAGCAAGAATGAAATAGGCCTTCTGGGATCTGAGCAGATTAGACTTGAGATCTGACCTGATTAGACTTGAGCTGGATGCCATGGGTGGCAGAATTTGGGTAGCCAAAAAAACAAAAACAAAAACAAAACAATACAAAGTCCCAGAGGCAAACACTAGCATGGATAACTCAAGAACCAAAAAGCGAGCCAGACAAACTAAAAAAAAAAAAAGAGTTTGTACTGGGGATTAGAAGGCTTTCTCCCAAGGGTAGGGCTGGCCATTAGAGAGTCTTCTCAACTTCCAGAGGAGTTGAACCATGATTTGTAAGAAACAAGGGCTCATAACAGTTGGGGTTGTGTGTGTGTGTGTGTTTTGAGACAGAGCCTCAAGCTGTCACCCTGGATAGGCACCACAGCTCACAGCAACCTCCAATTCCTGGGCTCAAGCAAGTCTCCTGCCTTTGCCTCCCAAGTAGCTGGGACTACAGGCGCTCGCCACAACACCCGGCCATTTTTTGGTTGCAGCCGTCATTGTTGTTTGGCAGGCCTGGGCTGGATTCGAACCCGCCAGCTCAGGTGTACGTGGCTGGCGCCTTA